>UXSR01005263.1:0-87377 GCA_900604375.1 Mesocestoides corti | reverse complement strand
ATTACAGCTTTTCTCTCCTGGGTGATATTGCGCACATGTAAATAAACGCTATGGAATTAATGAAACTTTCTAACAGGACAGGTTATTAATGAACATTTTTTTAGTTCGCCAAAGTTGTGCTTATCTCATTAGTTATTCTGTCTTGAGAAGAAGGCGTTTAATGCTGAAGGCTTTGACTATGTAGTCTTACACTCGTGATTCATGTTCCTGTTGCAGAATACGCTCTTAGAATTTGAGAACACGGATATATTCTAAAAGAGTAAATTGCTGCTAATCCAAAACATGACAAAGAGCGAATGATCAAATACCAACGGGTCAATGCACCACTAATTTATGCTTAGACAATTTAGGTCTGCTAATACAGTGGTCGTGTGAACAAGTTGTCTTAGGGAATGCTGGCTTACATAACTAGGGCATAAAATTGCTGATCCGTAGTGCTGATGGTTAAGGATTATTAGTAATTCAAAAACACTGAAAAAATGAATAATTTTTTGACACCTACAAAAACCAATATAAGTAGGTAAATTCTTATTGAACTTAGGTACGAATATGCCAAGATGCTTGAACCTGAAAGTAGATGTTCGGTTCATCTCACATAAAACAAATTCACCAATACTAGACCAATACATACATTTATTGCTGGTTTCTTTGCAGAAACCTGTGTGCATTTATTTGCAAAATATTTCTTTAAAAGTAATTTTGCCCCTGCTGGATTTTGAGTAGTGTGCCTTTGAATTGGGATATAACAGAAAGCATAAACTAGTTCTGTTGGATTTAAAACTTATTTCTGAATAGTGAGGGCAATTGTGCTTCGCAACAGACACGCACTTCTTATTACTGCTTCATTTTATGAGACTGTACTCGAGATTTTGAGACTGAATTTCAATAACTAACTAGCCTAAGCGCCATTATAAATGGTGATATAGCATAGCTCTACCTTGATTAACGCATAAGCGTTGACTAAACCACTGGGTTCTGTGTGTTCAGCATTTGCGACCTGAGTTTCTGTTGTAACACCTCAATATATGCATGTGACAATTATGTCTTTTTTCAATTGCAATCGGGCTTCTTTTCAGCCTCTTTAATGCTAAATGTTTATTGGAGCTACTAAGACCCTCTTGTTATCGTAGAACGTGAAACAGGGCTTTCATTTTGCATTTCGAACTCAAAACGGAAAGGCTTAAAATGAAGACACGACAGCGATTTGCAAGGAGAGACGTAAAAAGGTGCTTTGGGGTCACTTTATAGGAATTTTAGTAAAATACGAGTTTGAGATTTATCGACATTTCCAAAAAGAGGAGGTGTATATTTCAGTGTCTTTTCTGCAAATTTATTAACGTTCAGACAAAAAACGTATGTACATGTTAAATTTTTGGTATTAGATTAAACGCATCCAAATATACGCCAATTCACTCAAAATAAGTAACTTGATTAGTAAATCGCGTTTGGGCCTTACGGTAATTTGACAACTCTGCGATAATTTAGTCCTTACCATTGCCATAGGAGTTTAAAAAAGCCAGTAAAAACAGACATGTATTTTATTTTTTATATTGATTAAAGCAAGTTAAATTAAATGTAACGAAACGTGAGTGAAGCCACTATACATGAATTACGACCCTCACTAAAGGTACTTTTAAACACCTGTTGGCTTTAGATTGATGTCCCAGGTGGACGGATATGGGCACAGATGTTTCATTTACCCTAATCATTATTTCGAATAATTAAAAAATGGTGAGGGAAAATAGTAGAAGAACAGATGCTTTAAGGACATACAACTCGAAAATATTTCTAATCTGAGAATTCATTTGCATCCACTCACAAGAATATGCGAAAAACGTTCCTTGAAGATGCGACAGACTACGTATTTGTTGAACTGTTTCATAAATAGTTCTAGTCACTTATGTCTAAAGATCCGCTAAGATCAGGAAGCTATTATTGCCCAAGGCGATTTAATTCTCAAAAGGACTGCTTGATCACAATTTCGTGAATTTCTTTGTGCGCACTACATTTGAACAAAGTAATCAACAAAGCATGATCGTACAACCTAATCAAGGTAAGTGTTTTGTTTTTACTGACATGTCACTGCTTCCATTTCAACGAGGCAAAATTTTAGACAATACCTTCCTTTTTAATCGGGCTTAAAAGACAAAGGCAACAATTCAGAAGGCCTACACCGCTTAAGTCAGCAGATTACAGGTTATACGTCTCATTAAAATGACTGCCAGAACTTTTAACAGCATATATCCGTGACATAGAACGACTTTAAAATATTTTCGAAACATTTATCATAAATGTTGATCTGTAATAGTCCTTCGATGTTACGGTTTTCTCAATAACCATGATCCAAGCTACACAAAACATGAAATTTAGGCCCCACGAGACAGGACAAGGTCCCATGAGTGATGGCTTGTTATAACATTCTTGAATTGTTGTGGTTGTCTGTTGTGTAATGTATTCTTAGCATGCATTTTGTTTAAATAAGCTGACAAGAATTTAGGCATAGCAGGGCTTGAGAGAAAGTTGACATCCTCAAAACCATAAATTAATTTGTGAAAAATGTCGCACATTATTTGACATCAAATTTTGCAGTGTGTGGCTTATTTAGATAAAGAAAATAGTTCTTAAAAATAACCGATTATTAACCTTCCTAACAGCCTTTAGTGAAGTCAGGTGGTACCTTGGTGGTCAGTCACAAAATCATTTCATTATATGGTGCTCCAATGCTCTCCTTTCCTTTTAATGCGAAACTAAAACACTAATTAGGGACTTAGTTACTAATTTCATTTTTCACTGTGCAGAGATCTTGACTTTCACTTGTTTAAAGGAAAGTTTTAGCAAAAATATCCACAAGTCATCTTGCCACCTGCAGTTATGGCTTTAATTGTAACCTAACACTTGAGACAGTGACTGTTTCCTACGACTATGATTACAGGTAGATAAATTTACTTTTGCACAACGTTTAGGTTTAAAAAAATATTTATTTCAGATACTAAGAGTTAGTTCACAGTGTGTCTGAGTGTACTAAAATGGCCAACGTCATTGGACACAAAAAATATTTTTGACGACTTGACCTTTGTGGTTATATTTTGATGAAAATGCAAAAAATGATTGGACAGTTAAGTAAATTAGGAAGGTAGCAATAAAACATGAACTTAATTTACCTCATAGTTCGCCTCGTTTTAGTTTGTTAAGCCCAACTAATCAAGGAGATCCCAAATATTTTTCAGTTTTTTCTTGGAGAAAATACGATTGGAAGTGTCTGATTCAATGTGCATGTGCAAACAGTTTATTGCAGTCCAATTTAAGTAATTAGAATTTAAGGTTTGCTACTATTATTTGACCACAAGTCATTTCTTTTCAGGTAATGATAGCTAGAATTCAAAAGAATAATGTAAGTGTGCTTCCTAAGGCCAGTAATTTAATTCGAATACCCAATACTAAAAACGTTGTGCGTGCTTCCCAAATCCAAGGACAAAAGGCGAGAATCACTTCTTCGCGATTTGTCTGAGGCTCAGTCAGAGAAACTAAGGCACCAGCAGAATATTAAGAAGTTTGGCGGTCTCACTCGTGAAAAACGTGCCCGCTTGAAGGTAAATGACAATCATAAAGGATCAAATCTGTCGGTCTAATTTTTGTCAGACGAATTTTTTTGCCTCTATATTTTTATTTTTTTGGAAATATAGCAACTACTAATGCAAAAAGCAAAGGAGGAATTCCGAAATGAACAAAGAGAGCAAATGCGTGCCCGGGAGAATCACCTTAAAAAGGTCTGTCCTCCAATTTGCACGGACAACATGGATGATGGTATGTTGGCTTTACGACATTGGTTTGTTTGTGCTTTTGGCATGAGTTACTAGAATTCACTAAGACACTTAACATTTCTAGGTTGAATTACACGGCACACCGTACTTTATAAGTTGATCTTAGTTTTAGCTCCGCATAAATGTGCGGACTGGGCAGGAAAACCAGATAACTCTGCCAACATGGATCCTAGAAGTAGTACTTTGAAAAAATCCTAAAAATTGATATTTAAAGAATATGCCTAGATGGTATCTGGCAAGAGAACGATGACTTAAATAAATTGACCCCCCATTACCTCCCACTTTGTCCTTCGCAACTGTTAACGTATGTTTGTCCTTTGCAGCTCAACTACTCGAGCTCGTTAAAGCGCTTCACGTTCGAGCAGTCCAATGTGAAGCAGAAAAACTGGAGTGGGAAGAACGGCTTAAAATCCAGGCGGATGAGGTAAGAGAAAATTGACTTTCATTTCTTTTTTCATCCATTCCGACCTATAAAATTGCCAGAAAATTAAGATAATTGCTCTAAATTCATATTTACTTATATGCGATTAAACTTGTGAAACTGTAGGAGTTTACTTTGTACGACCTTACAATCCTTTAGTTAAAAACCCGGGAAGAGAGGCAAAACAGCGACAATAGATAAGACTCTATTAGTCACACCAGCCGTGCGCGTGAGCGGATGACAGCGTCTGATAGCAGTAACCAATGGAAGAGGGATGAGTCATTGACACCGTCAGTTCAGTAGACTTCACCCACATGCTATCGCGATAATCTACTGCAAAACGAGATATTTTTTTCAAATGGTGCTTCTGTAAAATCCTTTGAGATTCCTTGGATTAAAGCACAAATAGGTATCGAAAGATGCGAAATTTATTATTGCCCAATAAGGTACATCTATCAAGCATTTATAGTCATTGAATTTCAAAAAGTGCTTGGTCATTTTCTAACCTGAACTAGATTCTGCAAACTACGTGTTTGGATCTGCTCTCATGTGTTTAGCCCAGCCATAAAAAAACTAATCTTATTTTTCTTCCTAAGATTCATGCACTTCTTCAGGAAATCCAGGAAAAGCAAGGCAGATTGTGAGTTTAACTACATACTAGGAGGTTTGTAGTACAAACCATCCAGTCCACTTACGAGACTATTCTGAATGCAGATCAAGCACAGCTTTTTAAGTCATTTTATTGGATGTTCTACCTGTAAAGAAAGTTTATCACAACAAGTTCACATTAGGTTCTTAGATGGTTTGTAAGAGGTGACTTAATTTCCATGTCCACAATTCTTCCTAGTTTTTTCATAAATCCTTTTGATACTCCATGACCTGTGCATTTAAAGGCGAAAGTTATTTTTAAACTCCAAATGACAATAAATTTCATATTATATCATATGATTGTCTGCAATCGCTTTGTAGTTTAATCCCAGTGCTACGGAAGGTAAAAAGGAAATAACTAGAGGACTGCAGTCTCCAGTCGACATGGCAACGAATCAGACCCCTTTTTAATAGAGCAGCCAGTAGCAAACCAAACGAACATGAAGTGTGCATAAGTTTCACATGTATTCAATTTTTTGTGATTCGGAAATACAGAATCTTTGAATTAAGCACTGGTAATTTTTTTCGCACATATTTAGCGTTGTTGTACAAATATTGTGAATCAAGTAACAAGGTTTTGCTATTTTCAAACAAAGCCATTTCCAGTAAGAACGAGCACTTCATTAGAAATGACAGACATCTGTAATGATTACCTTAATGGTAGGTAGAAATTATCATTTTACACGTTAATAACTTGCGAGTCTCCACACATTAAATAAGAACGAAGGCAGCAATTTTTCATCAGATTCTCAGGAATTTTTAAAGTCTGAATTTACTGAACGCGTCTTATTCAGGCACTAATAAGCCTGCAAATGAATAGGTATTGGTTTATTTTGGGTAATAAGCCATAGAAACGAATACAATTTTATGCAAATGCCAAAGTTATATTTATATGTTGTGTGCCAATTTTAATGCTACTTCCTTCAAAGCCAGTGACATGTCGTTTTCTCACACAGCCCAGCAGTAAACAAATAAATGTATACTTGTATTTTACCAAACAAACAAACCACTATTTTACAATAAGCCTAACTAAACTTGTGTTATCGATATAATTCTAGGTCATTGCTAAGCACTTAATGATATAACGTCGTAAAAAGAACCCCGTTTTCGATCTTCAGAAAGTCAATGAACATTGCTTGCACTGCACGTGGCAGATGGAAAAGCCTGATCGTAACCTGTATCTAAAAAAATTAATTAACTCTTTGAATGTCTAAAAAGTACTGATGGTTTTTAACTAAATTATTGACCTTTAAGTTTAAGTTTAATTAAGATGTAGGACTGTTAATCAATGGCCTCAATATCCTTAATTTCGTGTAAAACGTATTAATTACCTCTAAATTAACAAATAAATATATTACTTGTAGGCAAAAGTCAAACCCTCTCTTGTCGAAATGCAGAGAAAAAAATATAATTGGCATTCAAGACTAGACATGTTATAGTGTCTTTTAATGGCCAATCGCGTTAGTGCATTTCCCACGAACTGCTGCATAGGTGGAACTAGACTATTAAATTTATTATTACTGAGGTTATTTCTAGTTATCTACTAGCCTTAATCACTGAATTTTGTTTTTTTTTGCATTTAACAAATCGGGTTGACTTTTTAGTCAAAAATATGGCAAATATAATAGGACGATGAGTACAATTCATCTTGAAATGATAAACGACCTGCAAAAGTCATTAATATGTTGAGGTCATGATATCTGAAAAAATTCTTTTGTCTGACTTCGAATACTAAGTGCATTTGTCATAGCGAATTCAATGAATATTCAATAATATACGCATGCCAACAAAGCAGTTATGTCCATTTTATCGATATGTACGACCTGAAAAAACAGTTTATGTCTAATTACCGGGATAATTGGCAAATATTTTACAAACGCGTTTTGGTAAGCTCTAAAGTATCGTCCGACATTATAATGCTTTTAAATTTAGTACTTATCTCTGATATTAGTGAATACATTCCTTGAAAGAAGTGTAGGTGAATTTGATCTTACTCTTTAGAAATGCTTTATTAGTTAACTAACCAATTCCCCAAATCTAAATTCGCTTAAATGTATAAATAATAAGTGCATCCGCGCAAAAAATCGAGTCCGAGAAAAGGACTGGATATTAAGGAAATATATTATCTGCCTTAGTTGTATGTTTGGTTAAAATTTCGAAACGAACAATCCATTAATGCCTTTAGTGACTTAAAAAATTGAATTAAGAAAGGTGGACGCATGTAGCATGAAGAAGAATATTTTACTATACAATGATATGAACATGTTATAAAGTATTTATATCAACCGAGTGGAATTTATTTGAATGGTTAAATTATTAATCTCAGTTTAACGAAGGTGTCTTGAAGAATCTTAACATTCCAGACACCCCGTTTCCTTAATAACTATAAGCATCTTTTTATGCATCTTTATGCATAAAACATTCATAATCATTTTATCCAGCTGGCCATTCAGACGTTTAAATATTTGCCAATTAACATAGACTCGATCAGACATAGACTCACTTCCATACATACAAACAAACACACAATTTGGAAAGCTTAAATACTTAAAATATGGTTTGTAATTTCCTTGTTGTCAAAAGTGAACTCACTGTAACAAGCTCTGTGTCAATTGGAAGAGGCGTCAGCCATTTCAATGGTTTTAGTGCTGTGATCATGAGATTGGGGACGCCCTACAAAGATTTCTCGAAGAAAAATTATTACAAAGCAGTGTTTAACTAAGTGGATACTTTGATGTCCACAGAGAGTTAGTAGGCATGCTCAAACACCTGTTTCCATGCCTTCATTGTTAACAGTCTCGTTGTTCACTGTTTTTTTTTCTACGTATTTCCAATCTCGTTTAAACTAAATATTGACGATAACTAACTTTTTTGTAACAACAGGCATGCTACAAAATATTGTTTGTCAAGCTTGTCTTTTCAGTGTTTAAGTCAAGTACAGGTTTTTGAATGACCTATGTAGTTACGCGTTCATTGACCTTCATCCGGCCTATCGCACACTATAAGTCCCTTGGGTTCCTTCCGAGATCTGCCCTTTCTGGATGGCGACTTCCAATATTTCTGGTCGGTATTATAGAGACCGTTCAAGTCTACATTATAATCTGTCCTTTGCCGGTTGTGGGTTCTTAGGTGTTTATCACGTGGGGGTTATATCATGTATTCGTCGTTTCGCCCCCCAACTTTATTTAAATCGACCCGTTTCTGGAGCTAGTTCTGGAGCAATTGCTGCCGCTTTCTTAGTATGCGACGTTGATTTAATGTCTTGTACGCGGTACTTAATGGGATTAATAAATAAATCTCGAGAATACCGCTTGGGTGCTTTTGACCCACGTTTTAAAATTACCGAGTATATTCAGGAAGGACTAGAACGTCTTTTGCCTTCGGATGCTCACATTCTTTGCTCTGGTCGCCTGTTTATCTCCATTACGCGTCAAAGTTCGGGAGAAAACGTCGTTGTGAGTAACTTCAAAGATCGGAACGATTTGATTCGAGCTATATTGTGCTCTTCTTTCATTCCTGTGTTTGGAGGCTTTATCGCTCCAACTTACCAAGGTGATGTAGGTTTTCAACCTGTGAGTAATTTTTTTAGTATTTTATTGACGGGGCGATGTCCGACAACTTGCCGGGCCTTGATAAAAATACAATTACTGTGAGTCCTTTTTGCGGAGACGCTGACATCTGCCCACGCGACGATATTTGGGATCCAAGTGAACAGGCGACAGTCGCTGGACATATATTTCTTTCGCAAACTAGTATCATTCTAAATTGGATGAATTTTAAGCGTGCGATTAATATTGTCGTGCCAATGAGTTCCAGCGACCTGGCCCGACTGGCTTCCACCGGTTACGATGATGCTTTGAGGTTTTTGCTTACTCGAGGTAAGGTGATATGACTTCCTATTCCATCGTATTTTCCTAGCATCAGGAGTGCTTAGTTTTATACCGTCAATAATTACACACTGCAAATTAAGAAGTCATATTAGTTTTTGGCTCCCAAGTCGTAACAATTATTGTAACTAATCCTCTTTCTATTATTGCTCTTGATTGACGCCTTGTCATTAGTTTTGCTTTGCTGCAAAGTCATGTTTGATAGAAAATAACTTGTTTTTACCGAAGTGTTAGAGAATGTTTTATTTTTGTAGGATTCATTTCTTGTTTTATTCATCGTAAGCCTCGTGCTTTTAATGGCGCTCTCCACAGTCCGAGTTCTTCTGCTTTAACGGATTTGCATCGAAAAGGAAAAAGGTCCTTATCCAGACAAAACGTTGATTCAGTCGTTAGTGAACAGCCTGCCTCCCTCCCAATTCCCACCATCGTTAAAAGCCCGTCTCGAAATTTGCTCTGCGAGCTCACGAATCCATTGGAAGCAAATTTCTACAAGACTTCCTTTGGTAGCCGTTCTCTTGCCGTTCCTGGTTGCGCCGCCTGTCGCGGTGCTGTGCTCAATTCTTACGTATCCAACTTGCCTTTGGCTCTCTACACAATAATTTCGGGTTTTGATGAAAATGCTGCAAAAACGGAATGTGTATCAGATGAAAGTAAAAACAAGTTGTGGTCATGGTGGTTGTTTTCACGGTCTCTGACCCTTATGCCCCAGTGGCTGTCTCCAACTTCCGCGATCCACCTGGTTTTGTCCCAGGCGCTGAAGTTACTCGTGGCATCAACAACTCTGCAGTTATCAGCTGTCAGGTCTCTGATTTTTCTGTAAGTTTTTCTATTGCAAATATTGATTTACTACAAAGGAATTAGACATCTCATTTACTTGTTAACTTGTCACTTTTAAAACTACTTCCCTAGACCACTCACAATCACGTAACCATGTGTTCACAGCGCTCGGTCTATGTTAATGAAATCAGATTTCATACTGGGATGTATCCGATCGCTAAGGAAAACCTAGAATTTGCTAAATGCAACTCATTATTTAGCTGCGTTTGACAACTTAGGTTACCTGAAATTAATTACTTGTAATTGTCTTAAGTACGCAGGTCCCCTTTAGTGATGCGGATATCCTATCGGTTACCTTTTTCAATTTCAAATTCATAGTGAAGTAGTTTCACTTGTCTCAATTTGTGCACTTGAATGCACTTTCAAATTTGTCTGTAAATGTAAAAGGGGCTTCATACAGTTCCCTTAACAACCTCTGGGGAGTATATGTACAAAGTTATTAAAGTTAGTCTTTACTACTAATTCCCAAATTTGCCGCTTCCTTTGATTGATTCCTGTCTTTTAAAAATGCATAAGTCCCTTTTCTTACTCTGGGCTTTTCAAATCATCCAACCTGATTGGAGTGGTTGTATTGTGCCTTCATATTTCGTACTTTTATTCCCAATCGTTCCTGGTGATCTTTTATATGATGAGGCAATAAGAAACAAGTTGCCGATTTTCTGTGATCACCAACAAAAATCATTTATTATGGTTAGGTTAATTCTATACTTCTCACAGGTTCTATGGTGTTATATGGGGCTACACCATCATGTTTCTCACAAATGTTAACATTTCGAAGTCATTTACATCCAGAGGCAGTTATAATTAATTTTATGACAAATAGGAAGAGCCTAACTCCTCGAATTGAGAAATTTACTTTCTCGATAGTTTGCTTTGTTATGTATTTGCCATTTTTAATTAATGCAGTCTTTTTCCCCGAAAAGTTATGTCCTCGTTTGATCACACACAATTCACTTGGAAGTAGGAATCTGTAGGTGCTTATATTCATGATTAAAACTTAGTCACCCACTGTTTCAGATGCAGCAGCTTAATTCGGCGATTTCCAACCACCTCCAACGTGTCCGTTGAGTTAGTGACTAAACTCAATTCCTTTGACGACATGCTGACGGGGTTACTTGAAAAGGGCACAGCGCACACAGAGAAACTAGCCGACCTTCTTTGCTCAAATGAGAGTCTCGACAGGACCTTCAGCTATCTCTCACAAACCATTCGGTCCGATCTGCTGACCGCCGTCCCTATGTTATCTCCGACTGTCGCCCAATCCCCACTCTTGAGGCAAACTCGTAGCCTCCTGTGTTTCCAGCAGTTCGCCTTTTTCTCTGATTCTGAAGTCTTTGAAAACCAATTTTGATATTCGCTGAATGTAAATCAATCAGCTGACGAAGCAGGAGAAAGTGTGGTCGATTCCAAAAAAATGAAGGTCTTGGTATGTTTAATGGCTTTCAAATTCGCAAGTAGCTGCCAACTTAGCAATATTTTATTCGATTATAAATGTCTCAAACTGGTGAGTTAAGGCAAACAAATTACATCCCACATTATCTGTTTTCTGGAGCAGCTTCGAGATGAGCTGTCTATTGTAATTGTCGTGTCTTCAATGTGATTAATTATCTTCAGATAATGAAAACCGATCTGTTATAATGTGGAGGTGGTTGTCTGAATTATAATGCCTTTTAGCCACATTTAGTAAAACCAATTCGAGACAGTGGCGATTTGAAAACGAAGCGAAACCGTAATGCACGAATTTCGCTCCGTGCTATAGTTGTGTGCAAGCTTAATTACTTGTCCAATGTTTACTTAGAAGTTTCAGTTGCAGTCGCAGCCGATACCTTTTTATAATTTTGCCTGTACTAGAGGTTATTTCCGGGTTCATACTTCCCCATTTGATTAGCACTTTAGTCGACTGGTTTGGATCTAATTAACTCTACAGTCACTGCTTCTACATTGCTAAGTTTCTTTCTTTCTTTAGCCAATCATGAAACTCCTGCCCTGGTGACTCAATGACAAGTATCATCTTCTGACTGTATAAGACACAGATCATTCTTCTTCTCACCCATGACAATCGTTGTACTTTAATTTCCATCGCTTCTTTACATGTAATCTCATTAGCCTATTTTTGTACTTCATTAGGCATAACGGCATTGTTGCTGTACTTTTTGTCCCAGTAAGTAGCCTCCATCAAATATGCTTGTTGCACTTTGTGCCTTTGAATATATGTGACATCACAGTAAAAGTACGAGGACATTGAGTCAGTAAGGTAAAATCGGTTAAAGACGATGCCTTGCCGACTAATGGTCGCCAAACGGTTTTGAAAAATTGAGAGAATATAACTGATATAATCAGTATTAGGTGGGGTTTTACTTTTTTATGCAAGCATGGAATCCAATGTGTTTTTTTTCATTCTTATCTCACTTCACGCTGGTTTACCGAGACCCAGGGTAGTTAACTATCGGTTGAAAGCTGACCCACACATTGTTAAGCAACTGATTTTAACATTTGATCAAGCATTGACGACTGAAAATTTATTAACCAGAAGTGTGCTGTGGTAGTGAACACGTCGGAGGTTTGGCTGTGCATCATGTCTTGATCTCCCTGCACCGACTGTTGTCCCGTCATTTTCAAATTCTACCCACCTTTTGTGGATTTTTACGTAATTTGTAAACATTTGACCGTTCAATGGCTCTGCACTTATTTGAATCTGGAACGCTTGCAGGTTCTGACGCAAAGCTATTTTAACTCAGCTTTTTCCTACTAAGAGTAGGAATTAAATAATTTGACTTCAGAGTTGAATGACAAACGTGTGATTCTTGGGGAAAGACCGCAATAAATAACTCAAAATTACCTCCAGAGATAGGCTTGGATCACGACTAGAAATCATTCAGTGCTTTTTTATAGCCCGAGTGCCCAACCTCTGGATACATAACTACTTCAAATCCCCGAGAAATCAAGTCACAACCGCTAATCGGATTAACTACCTTTGGCTTGTAGTCCAGTACACGGTGACTACTGTTGAGTGATTTTCCAACAAATTTTACCTAAAGTGGCGCTTTTTTTATGCCAAATTACAGGATTAGCGTCGTGTTCTAAAGTACACACATTGACCATGTTGGGCTTCAGTGATGTCACTACAAACACGTTGATGGTCATTTCTCCCCACTCGAAGGGCTCGTTTTTTAATTCGTGACAATTCCTGTGATTTGGGATCTTATCCAGCTGAAAGTCGGGTAGCACCCACTTTACTGAGCTACGCCACGTAAATTCTATGTCAGCTGGTTGAACAAACGCCGCCGGTGTCACAAATGCAAAAAAATTGTCAGGAACCGTTGTCATGGGCTACCTTTTAATCGGAAATTTACGGCGTCACAATTCATAGTTTACCTCTGAAGGCGTCATAACCTGTGCTTAATGTGCAAATCTCAGGTTACCAAATCTGGATTCTTAACTCTACTCTGTTGGTTAACTTTCAAGTTGCTTCCAAGTCCAATTTGACTCGATAGTTGCACGTAGATTATATGCGTGCGTACTTTCGTTGAGTGTTGTGGCTAATGTTCTCAGATGACACCCCTTAAAAGTATGTAAGATGGGGAAGCACTTCCGGTATCAGATAATCTGAATGACAGGTGTGTGCAAGAGTCGTGACTACACGTTGCCTATCTGGTTGGGGCATATTGACCCCATTCTCACAGAAAGGCGGACGAGTCAAAAAGTATGGCCAGTTACGTAATCACTATTGTGTGTAATGTCCTAAGTTCTGCAACCATTCTGGTTCTCAGGATCTGTTGTTAAATCAGGTCGATAGCAAAAAATAATCCGAATCGTAGTAACTTAAACACTAAATTTCAGAGTCCAAAGAAAGATGCTCGAGACCCTCTCTGGCTGTCTCAATCGTGAACATGACCCACACTGAAAAACATCCGACACACAGGAATGCCCTATGATCGTGACTATGAATTTGGTCGATTCGTTTGCACAGGCTGAAAAAGCATTGAGACATGTGCGCACCCTTAGCCACAGCGATCAACTTTTCAACTTGAAGTTGCAGAGCCGTGCTACCTAAAAAACATAAACGAGAATTTGAACCTCCAGCCGCTAAAGGGCTAAAAGTATTTACCCAATTCGAACGAGCAACTACTCCCAAAGATTTTCGATCGTGCAATAAATCAAAACCCATTATGATTTCCAGTCGAACTGGTCACTGACACTAATGGCGTCGCAAATTTAAGAAATTACGCACAACGTCTCTGGGGCTTAACACTGATCTTCGTTAATGACGTCCTTACTAACTGCCAAGTGGCTGAACAACACAGTAGACTAACGACTGTCTCAAATAATACACGTACATTGCCGAAATGCTACACAAGCAGCTGTTACAGTTTTCAGTCACCGAACACCAACAGGCGAAAGTAGTGTATGCCAGCTTGAACACCTTTTTTTGTTTAACAAAAAACATTCTTGACACGTTCAAAGCATAAGAAAAACTTTGAACAATTTTTATTGTAAAGTGAAATAGAGCAAAATGGAGCAAATAGAGCATTCGCTCATAACTTTAAATGCTACTTGGCAACGGAAGCATTATCGATCGTGTTCGTCGACTGGTTTCTCCTCCTTCAATTTGATAAGATCATCAATGCGCAGAATTGTGATCGCTGCTTCTGTAGCGAATTTCAAACTTTTGATCTTCGACACTAGCGGCTCGAAAATGCCAAGATCCTTGCAGTTTGAAATACAATTTCTTTGCAAGTCAAGTCCCCAGCTGCAATAAATACGTTAATTTGATATAAATCGCGCCGGGAATGCGCAAGTTGTAACTGGTAAGACCTTTGATTGAATCTTGAGTAATACAAGTACATGAATATGGTGAAAATGAACATAGATAGCTTTCCAAAGTTTTTTTTTGGAAATTCAAAAAGCTGCACTTTTAGTAAAATGCATATATGCATAGCTACCGAACAAAAATGTCCGGAGTTTCCGATTATTTTATAGGTTCCTTTCAGTTAGATTAGACCAATCAAAATAATCCGTTTGGTCCACCAAATTTGAGAACAAAAGTCCTTTTGACTAATAAAGCATAAGGACTGGCGAAATTGAAATTTTCCACCTATAAATATTTTAAAGCTAGGTGGAAAAAATTGCCTAGTACCTGATAAACGGCACCAGCGATATTTACTTTGATTACGACTCGGAATGGTTTCTAAAATGTAAACTTCAAATCACCAGATTTATTACTAGGTAAACTTTAGCCAGTTTAAACGACTAAATGTGAGTTTATGAGTGGGATTACATTTTTGGCGTTACTTGAACCTCACTTCCTATGTGCAAATGTTTTCTTGAATAGACGGAATATGAATCAGTAAACCAACTGGTGATTTTGGCGAGTACAGGTTTTTAAACCTTCATCAGCGCATTTTTCTGTAATGGTAATCACATAGGTATTTAAAAAGTGGTTGTTATTTCTATCCGGCCGTACATAACCACCCATGCTATTACCTTAGACTGAATTTTTCACAAGGTCATGAATTCTAAATGACAGACCATGAGGGCACTTTCCACGTACTCTCTTCAGGATGGTACTTAGGTATACAACATAGCCAAGCATTTAACCAGAATAAACCTATATTGAAAAAGGGTTTTTCAAACTCACAATTTCATATCTGCATTTTCGGGCTTCATCTGGCTCGTGTTGTGGCACGCACGTAGACGTGAGACGAGATCAGTACTATCGAGCGCTGCATTCACTGCTAGCTGTTTTGGAATAACCAACATAGAGCGGGAGAATTCGGCGACAGCTAACTGTTCGCGAGAACCCATCGTCATTGCAAAGTTTTCTAAAAATATAGAGACAGCTGTCTCACAAGCGCCAGCGCCCGGCACAACAGACTTGCTCTCCAGCACTCGTTTTACAACCTGTAAATACAAAACATTAGCATGTTAACAGAGTAGTTCCAATAACAGAAGAAATTGGCAAGACAAATCACACGCATACCAAGGGACGCAAGACAGAAATGCTTTTGCAAAAAACTACAACTTTATCCGAAAGTTCTTGATTGGTGCAAGAGCCGTGAACAGATATAACATAACGGGTGCAACTAACGGCAAGCGAACCTGAAGTGCATCGTGCAACGAACGCTCCATCTCATCAACGTAATGGTCGTTGGCGCCGCGAAGGATGATGCTGGCTGCAGACCTAACCTTCGGGTCATGCACGAGAATTAGCTCATCATCGCAAATACGCTCCTGAACAACTTCACCGGCCTGTAAAAAGAACGATAAACCTAGTAAAATTATTAAGTATGACCATTTGCGACTTGTCATGATACAAAACGAGTGGCGCATGAATATAAATCCTTTTTACATTCCGCTGTGTAGTCACATGTTCACAAAAATATGAACAAACATACCTCGCCAATGAATGATGGCTCAAAGGTCTCTTCACCATCCATATTTGACATAGTCACGATGAGCTGGCCACCAGTAGCCTTGGCGATGCGCTTTAGGTCAACACGCTTGCACCGCCTTACAGCTATAGCACCGGCTTCAACGAAGTACTTCATACAAAGATCATCGATACCACCAGTTGTGAAAACAACATTGGCACCGGCATTAAGTATCTTTTGTATCCGCTCCTTAGTGATGTCTGCCTCACGATTACGTATCTCTTCGAGTTTGTCGGGGTCGCTTACAAGCACCTGAACGCCGAGTTTTAACTTGACCTTTTGCAAGTTGAAATCGAGGAAGGCAATCTTTGCATTCTTGATTTGTCGTGGCATTTGCTGTGAAGCAATGGTGCAATTAAGAGCATAGCCATTAATAAGCATACTCTCTCTCATCGAACGACCATGTGCCTTCAAAACGTTAATGGCTTTGGTGGGATAAACAAACCCCCCACGGCCGTCAGGTACAGCGACAGCGAGAGCTGCATCCACAGCCATATTTGCAAAGAATTCTGCATCCCTACAAATATTGAACAAAAGTAAACGTTAACATGATACAACTTGTGACATTTCTAAGCAGAACTTTTGCATAGAACTTGTGACGAACGCACACATCAGTCATTGAGGCGAATAAGCTAACTTCACGTATATCACTTTCAAGGCCCTGAAGAGCACAACTATCACGTCCTATAACGTGTAGAAATAGCTGACTTGTACACTTACAAATGATGTAGAAACAAATACAGTCCCAAATAGTAAAGAGGCGTTGCGGAGTTGATACCATCTAAGGTGGAATTTTGGGAGCAAAACACCATCGAATGATGTGAACAACACCATAGTCGATGAAACAATCGAACTCCAAATAGAGACGATTCATGTAATTATACATCAATTGTATAAGAAAACAAATGTAATTTAACTCACAATGTTATCAATTTACTAGACATCGATGTCTTAGCTGCGTTGATCAGACAAGACTTGCCAAGGGCCTCCGAATCCAAAACAAGATTACTTTGAATATATTTACAAGCCTCGCGACATGCAAGTCGATACCCGCTCATAATCGTAGTCGGGTGAATCTTCTGAGCAATTAATTCATCTGCATTACGCAAAAGCTCAGCAGCCAAAATAACAACGCTTGTTGTACCGTCACCAACTTCGTCGTCCTGCAGTTGTGCAAGTTGCACTAAGACCTTCGCTGCAGGCTGTTCCACATCGAGAAGTTTTAGAATAGTTGCCCCGTCATTTGTGATAGTGACGTCCCCGACGTCATCAACCAGCATTTTATCTAAGCCGACAGGACCGAGGCTAGACTTTACAATGTTTGCGATAGAAACCGCAGCCATAACTGAAATAGCCTGTTATGGTGGGAAAAATAACAACATACCATTTTGCTTACGCACACTTTCTCCACTTATTCTTTCACCACCCAACGATAAAGCAGTCGCAGCATTTGACGACATCGCACAAAATTACCAAATCACGTTGGGTAGCGCGTTCGTAGCAGCAAAAAAAGCGAACTAAAACAAATTTTATTTGAAAAACGGCTTGTGTAAGATGTGACAACGAATTTAATTAAGTTTTGCACTACCATAATTAGCCTACTTTTTTTTAAAAAAACAATTATTAGGTTCATTTTTCAAAAATTGGAACAGTGGCTACAAAGTGTGATATGACAACCGTGGAACGGCGAGGTGGCACTATTTGATCAAAGCAAAAGGTACGGCTAATGTGTTCGTAATTTAAGGTGAACTGAAATGCGGAAGCTTAGGATCGGTCCTACATGATTAGACAAATGATGTAGAAATAGTTCTCTAAGTTATTGCTATGAGGCTTTGATTGCAAAGCAGTGGTCAAAAAGAAAAGCTTTGATAACTTAGCAAAAATATTTTTAAACACCCAATTAGGCTATTTTTTTAATTTTTTAGTGTTACTGAAATTCGCAGAACACTTTATTCATCGCGGTAACCAAAACCACGTCAACGTACACGTCGAACACAAATTAATAAAACCGACTGTTTTCGAGATTTGTTCTATAAATCCTTATTATTTATTAATCTTTTAAGCAATATTCTTCATTAGCATATTTCATTTGTGCAAAAAGATCTGAAAAGGACTAGCAAGTAATCCGTAGAGTCAATTTATAGAATACGCGAATTTCTTAGAAAATTACTGAGCAATACCAGAAGCTGCGTAATAGATTTTTTCGAAGTACGATCAAGAATTAAAAAGAAAATAAATATTGCGCTTACATAGAATTTTCTATCATTTAAGCAAGCCATCTAAATCCGCCATTTTCCTTCATAAAACGTGCAATGACGATTGTTGTAAGAACAAACAGTTAGAAAAGAGCTGTGTAGATTCTACAGGATGGAAAAATTCAAAATAATATGATTTGAACTTAAATAAAGATATCCGTATATGTTAATGATAGGTTCTTTTGCCAAACTACAAATTACGCCAATACCTGGCTATTCTAATAATTGATTTAAGGGTTTGGTCATTCAACGGTAACTGGTTAACATCAAAATAATAACGGCTTGAAATTAAATATGTGCCAAAGTTTCGTCTATTAAATGCTATTAATATCGGGGTGTAAAATTTTACTGACGCTGAAAGCGTGCTTTGTTTTTTGTTATTGAAGTTAGCTAATTAAGCTGTACTATCTCATTAGTGAGTGTTTTAAATTGCCCTTAGACTGTGATATGCATATTGAAGCTTAAATAAAACAAATATAAATTGTAACAATTCTAGATTTGTGTTGTTTTATAGAACTTACTTTGTTTTGTTTAAGGTTTTTCGAGGTCGATATGTGCTTCAGCGATAATATAAATCGCAGAGCAGATTAATAATATTTGGAGTTGGGTTGGTGGTAGGTGTTTGTTAGAAAATATTTAATTGTCCTGAAGATTTTGTGTATTATCTATTACGTATTTTGATTTCCATTTTATTAATAATTACAGAGCAAACTTTATTCTCTAAATCCGAGGTATTTTTGAAAAATTTACGCTTATAAAAGAATAGTAGTCTTCATGAGTAATAGCGCCATTTTTACTTTTAATTCTTTGTATTTGGGCAAGTTTACTAATAAGCAAGCGTTTTGCATATATTTTCCTGAATATATTACATTCTTGTGTTTTTCCCCGTAGATTAAATAGTTAAATATTTCAAAGTTTTAATTATTTTAACACATGCATAATAAGAATGTTTAAACAATTATTAATTTTATGTTAGCAACCAGTCGGCACCCGTAATTCTCTATTTCGTAAAAATGAACGAAATACAACTTAGGATCTCATTTTAACTTGCGAAATATATGTTTTCAAAATACAAATAAAAAATTTTGATTATGGTGCAGTTATTATAAGGTATCTGGTTTCTAAATAGGCCAAGCACGAAATTTTTAATCTGTGAGACCATCTATTATAGCACAGTGGGTGTCTGTGGCAGCTAATTTCGGTTAAAAATGTTTGACTACCTGTTTTATATAACTAACGCACAGATTAGAATGACTGCCATGGTGTGCAAAGCCATAGGCCATGTTTTCATAAGTTATTATCTTGCGTTTACTAAAACGATTGAGGTTAAAATTTAACTGCGTATAACCTCACAGACCTAAAGGATCAAATAAGATTTTAAGTGGTCTAGGTACGCATTAATATTTTTGTGGCTCTAGAAATTTTTCTTATGTGAATTTTTTGCTATCTTCTACTGTTAAAATTTGCTTGTGGAATGTCGTTGAGCGAATTAATGGTTCTACGTACTTTTCACACATTTTTCTAAAAAGGCAACCATGATGCAGCAAAATTTACCTTAAGCATTTAGACACTACAAACATGTGAGCAGAGTTCCATTTGAAGACGACGAAATATAAGCTCCCCAGAACTGACTTTCAAACATAACTAAAGAATGTTAATTTCTACGAAATGTGAACTGGTTAAAAACGAGAGGCTAAATCAATTTGGACCCTATTTGAAATCTGAGCATACGCTGTGACCATGGAACCACTCTAATACGCGAAAACTTGTCTTGTTAGTAACCCCCTAAAACCATTTCCGTTTGTTGTGTTTGTGTATATTTTAAGGTCAGGGAAAATGATGCTAAAATAGATTATCAGTTTAATGCCATGGTATGCACAGATGTTCCTGGTCTATCTACATAAAAATGATTGGGGTAATTAGGGAACTAAATGTGCGAACAAGTGCAGGGTTGATTGGCTTAGCAGATATTTGTGGAATAAAAAGCAATTTAGTCTATTAGTGTGTGCACGGATGGTTTTTCTAGTCAAGATACTTCTGCATAAGTATTAAAGATAACACTTGAGCTAAGTATTTTTTTAGCTAGCGAGAGTGCCATGCAGTTTTTATACCAAGGAATTTCCGCTGCATTTAAATGTCTTACCTGTGATCCTAGCCGTAAATAACTTAAAAAATCCGGCAACGGATGATTGCGTGCAGTAAATTTCAATTAGTCATGTTCTCTAGCTCTTATTTTACACCCCCATGGCGGCCATGTACGTTTTAGGGAAATTCACCTTTCCTTGGTTTTTGAGTTCTGGTTTGGAAGCCGAAAGTATTTTGTTCCCTGCCTTAATTAGAACTATGTACAGTGCTCTGCAATTTGAATAATTTCAGATAAAAAATGATGTGGACTATTATTTGGTGGTATTGAGTGAATATTATCAGCAACCAATTAGAGTAAAATGCTCCGTAAATTTTCAGTTCGTACTGTGGTAGTTTTCATCGCATCAATCTTTGGTTTGAATCCCATCATAGAATTTCAAAATTGCGGTATCAGTTTGTTCAATATTGGTAGCGCTATAAAGATTATTAGTTGCGTGCATGAATCTTGTCTATCAGGTATTAATCTTAAGTCCCTCTTAATGGTGCAGCAAATTCCTCAGATTTTTAGCGCACTTTAGACAAATTAATAGGCACCTAATTTTACTAACCACCCTTAAGTCTTACAATTTCATTTAACAAAAAAACGCAAATTTACGGAACTCTTTCTGCATGTAGCAAAACTTCAAAGAAGAAATGATAATCGAAAATTCTCTGTGAATTTGCAATGAATTTGAAAAAAAACTTCTTAAACTGACAATCTAAACTAGGATGTTTTCCATTAAAAATTTGAGTGCAATGTGCACGGATTTCCAAACATCGAATATTTTTTTAATATCCTTAGAAAATGTCGCTGTCATCATGCTTAAAACAATCAATGCACTAGCAGAAGTAGATATTCGAAAATGACTCACAAACTTAGTCTAGACAGATAAAGATTTCTTTTTGCAAAAGGTGGGAAATTAATGACCCAGTTAACATGTTCGACGTAGATTTTACTGTCAAAGCCAAGCATCGAATCGTCGAGTTTTTAAAACGACTGCAAAGCATCGCTGGAAAGGTAGATTTCTAACACTAGCTCAAATGTGACTTACCTTCCAAATGTTCTTCCTAATCTTGAAGTGGCTAAAGTCTTGGCATCATGCACACACCTACGATTAAATTTTATGCGTAGTGAAGTTGCCCACATTAAAAAACTGAAATACTTTCTCAATCGCGCATTGGCCATTGGTATAAGTTCTAACCGGAAGGTAAGCAGAACGTTTATATATGTAAGAGTGACATGGTCACGTAAACTATTTGTTATGTGACTGCTGCGATCTAACATTACTTCAGACTACATCTAAAAATGAGGGTCAAAGTTAAGTTAAACAAATCATAGTCTTCGGGTACTTTTTCATTGACAAGTTTATGCTACACCTGAATAACATGCTGATTGAGCTTGATGTGGACAAATTGACAAATTATGTAATGGAAACAACCGCTATTCATCGCTTTTTGCAAAAATTGATTTTGATTTTCGTAATATTATTTAAGCTGTGATGACTCCTTTGCACAAGTAATAAGACATTTAACAAATGAAGATGATTTTTTATATTGCGAAACTCCATTGTTATGATGAATATAATGCTGTATTCTCTGAAGGACACATTAGTGACTATTAACCGAACTATTAAAGTTCTATGATGACTTAGGTATGCGTTTGTTTTAGCGCAATCAGTTCATTAGCAAGCATAAATCAACTTCCTACACCACACCCAGTGGAATTTATCAAGCAGCTGAGACGAGCTCATGGGGCTATCCAGACACTAACCCACTGAAAGTAACCACCGAAGAGCTTCGAGAGGCGTGGCAACTAAACACATCAGCGCTCTACTGCTATTTAAAGTGGAACCAGGCCAAAGTAATATTAAACACCCCTTCGGTGCATTTCTTAAAGAAATTAGGTGTAAATAAGTTTGATTTACATGCTGTGGATTCTTTAGCAGTCAGTGAACTACTTTTAAAATCCATTGAAAGATCTGATATAGCCATGCAGAAAAATTACTAAAAAAAATAAAAAATAAATTAATCACGAGAAAAGTTATTTTTAAGATATTGTACATACGTAATCATTCAGAACAATTGGCTTATTTCAAAAATTTAATGTAGAGAAATCTAAAGGTTTTTCAGATTTTATAAATGGAACGTTATGTAGAAGTTACTCATTATAGCCTAAACACCTTGCTTCTCATTAACTTTGTAATGCAATAATTAACACAAATCTTATCGTTTTGAACGGGTTTCAATTTTCTTAAAAAGCCTTCTTTTAGCAAAAATCCCTCAATTTCCTTTTTGTACAAGTAGTATGATCACCAATTTACGGAGATAAGGTGACTTGACATGGTTCGGCTCACATTAGACAGTCTCTTGTCTAGATTTGATCTTCAATGTGTCGAATTTGTCGATCAGGGTGTGATTGTGGGTTAAAACATACCAGTTTTCGCAATACACTTATGCAACCTTGTAACCGAATAATTGTTCGTAAGTTGAGGCCAGTTTCCAAGCAAACCAATTCCCGAATAAGTAGCAGCCTTAAATGCGTATTTTTGGCAGTATTTTGGCTATGGCTTACCTTTAAAACGTAGACAAAAGGTAACCGAAGCTTTTAGGATCCGCAGGGATAGCGATTCACATTTTAACACCATTAAAACATTCTTGCGTTGCCTCTATTACCAGAAACAGACTATACAATACTCATCAAGCAGCATGTGCTAACTTCCTGGTTTGAAATGTTTGGAAGGACTATAAGGGATGCATCCCCATTTTTCTACTAACTGCAAGGTCACCATGGCGTTCTGAAATGAATGAAATGCAATTTAAAGAAAAAAACTGGGGCAGGACTATCTAGTTTTATGCTTATCCACAATGGTCTCGATTTGCACATTGCGGTAATAGAAAATATCAAATAGCATCAATTCTGACGCCAGCTATTGTATGAACGACCCTCTGGGTTTGACTCAATGTAAATTATCTTACGGGAAGACAAACAAACTTTTGGATTTTCTTCACGTTGCCATTGATGTGGTAATTAAGATGGCAGTGCAGGTGAGGAACTGCAGAGCATTTTACATCTTTTTTGGCAGGTCAGAAAAAAGTGTTTGTGAAGCGACGACAAAGACACCTCAGTCACCTCTGTCATCCATTCTATGGTGGTAGTCCTCGTATTCACAGAAGATTACCAGTTGATATATTGTTTGACTTGCGTGTTAACAAGTTACAAATATTATGCTCTCTTTTCAGTTAATCATGAAATTCGATTTGATTTCAGTCGATGGTTTTCATTCCGTCTCACTGAGTTTAAACGCACTCTAGATCAGACATTATTAGACGAACAAACGCTCCAGCCCTATCTAAAAATTAAATATTGAATATAGCTCTTGATCCTCATAATAGTGTAAGTTCAAAGTAGGTACAGACAGCAAAGCACTGCAAAAACCTGTTAACTGTGTTGCATGGATAGCAGACATTGTGATAGCATGACAGTTATTTCAAATAGGCCAATCATTGAACAACCTTTGAGACTGCCAAGTTTGTGAAGAACAAAAAGTAGACATGAGTTTAGAGCATTACCGATCAGCTAACTAAATGTAAAAAGTTAATAGGACAAAACCCAACGCAGATACTTGGAATAAGTTTGCTCCCAATCAGATAGGATCTAAACGCTTTACGCAAAGATCAGCATTTTGTATAATAACGGGTGTCGTTTTATTAATCTGCAGTTCATTTTGGCAGTCGAGCACAGTATGGTTTATCGTGCATTTTACATAAAAGAGCACAAAAATTGAACAAGATTGGTCATTGTTTGTCAGGAAAATACCCTGCCAAATAAATCCAGAATAGTTCGCAGCTCATTACGAAACTGAACTCAGTGCATGAAAACTGCCACCTGAGCGGAACACGGCTGCATTTGTTCGTGAACACTGTGCTCACGCTGCGACATCCAGTGTTTGAGTAGTGCGAAATATTCCAACAGTAAAGTCAGGTTCCATGTACTTCCCAATTTGTAATGGCCCAAAAGTGCAAGGCACAGCAAATGTGCACGAAATGGAGGTAGTTGGTGCCAGCAGCTTTGAAAACGCAGAGCCCGTTTCAAGCAATGTTAATTTGCAGGACCAGTGGTGTTCGCTGACCAATTGTTCAGTTGGGAAAGCCATGACCATCGACTTAGGTCGCTGAGGGATTCGGTGACGTTGACTTTTGTAGAGGCAAAAATACCTACAGAAGGTTGTAATGACTGTGTTTAAATGCACATGAAGAGATTTGTGGTTGGAAAGCAGTGAGAAAAGCGGGGTGGTTAAATGCATAAATCACGAGTTTCGGGAGAATTTTTTGTGCAAACGTCTTCTTGGAGGAAGTTTTCTGCCTCCTATTTTTAAATTTTATATCGTGGGTGCAATTTATTTTCTTAAATTGAAAGAATATTTGAGCAGAGATAAAATGAGGCTAAATGTACGAGGCACCACGCGAACTTTGACGTAGTGTAAATGAAAGGTCACAGAAAACTAAATGAAAACTTCTTCAAGTTGTGACATTCACCTCATCATTTCGGAGATTCAAGTATTTTAGGTCTGTGTAAGGACATGAAACATTGAGTGTGTTTTAGTCTTCTTAGCTAGTGTGCCTCTGTGACGAATGTCACTACTAGATTTGAAGTTTCTTCATCAAGGATCTCCGACAAACATACGATATAGGTCTACAGTTGGTACAAGGATGCACGGAACAAGTAAAGTAGCTAGCATTGCGAGTGGGTCATCAACATTGTCTGCTTGAGTTTTTCAGCATGATCTTTGTAACCTTGACTTATGCTTTTTTTATATACACCAAACGAAAGCTAAAGAGAATTAAATTTTGATGCACATTCATTGCTGTGCTGAAATTTAAATGAAATATTTTTTAATCAAACTAAAAATTCCGCATAACAAGAGTACACCGATTTGAAAGTACTTTTAAGCGTTTAGTATTACCACTATGTCCTGGTTTATTATTTTGGTAGCACTGATTTAAGTAAAAGTTCAAAAGTTAACAATTCGGTTTTTCACTCACTGCTGCAGCGAAAACCCAAAAGATTCTTCAAATTAATTAGGTGATTGGAGGACAGTTTTTAACGAAGAAATAAGATTACATGCTAACTAATCCTTTCTCCCATGCAAAGCACACTTAAGTGATAGCTTTTAATTTATGCAACTGCAGGAAAACAAAAACCTGTCCTGATTTAATTTTACTTTATTGAAAAGCATCAGCCAAATCATTCTGCACTGTAAATCATAGTGTTAACACTATCAGCGTGAACATTTTGAGAACTTTAATGAAAGGATACAATTACATCAACTATGGATGCATTTTTTCATTCAAGCTCGAATAAATTAGTGCATGACATGATTAATGCAAGTACCCCCAGAACACACATTAGTAAATTTCACATGGTCTTAGCCTTGCTTGTAAGAATTGCCTATGTCAAGTTCGAAACACCTTTGAGTAAACACACATGAATTTGAAGCAGGTTTTTTGATTTGTAGTTCCTAAACCAGTTTTCAAGGAAAAATTACACGAACACAACTAAAATTTGTCATAGGCATATATATGCATATAACGTTGTGCTATAGTGAGAACATTATTTCTTAAATCCTCATCTGGAATGTCGCAGTTGCACCGTTCCGTCTTGGTAAAATGAGGCTGACTTAACACTTGCACGTTTCTTGGTCTTTTTTCCAATTTATAACCAAAATAAAACAGTAGTTAGTCTTACACTTATACCTTCAGTAAATCGCTTAGTTTTAGGATTTATGTCTGGTGGCCAGGCGAACCTCATAGCAATAACTTTTAAAAGGGAAAGTGATTTCGAGAGGTAGCATGCAGAGTTTAATGGGATAATTGTAAATTATACAAAAAAATAGATGCTCTATAATGATGTCAATACAAAAGTGGGTGAATGGTTCACGTTGATCATAATAAACGTTAAAGCATTCCATATCGTAGTAAAAGTGCCTTACTACTCTATTTGGTATAATCCTCATGCTTTCATTTTTTTTCTGCAAGATTCAATGTTTTTAAATTAAATGTAACCGTAGTACCAGAAGCCAATTCTGTTGCCCAATTAAGTTAAATATACACGAGGTGACGTTAACTGGAAATATTGGTCTAAACATTTTTAAAAATTTAATTTATGCCAAAGTTGCGGCATAAAAATTTTAGTGGTCAAAATGTATAACAGTTAACACAAATTTTTCGGTTCAATGAGGTGACCTTAGTGCTGTTGCATTTCACTATTTGGCCTTATTTTAAAATTATCGGTGACATGTGTCATGGTTTTTAAGTTAAAAGTATCCAGTTGTCATAATGAAAGTGTTTGGAAAGTGGAAATGTTTTTGCTTTAGTTAGAGCGTGCACACTTATCCACGATTGATTTTTTATATTTTAATTAATTTTTCCAATTCAGGATAAAGAAGAGAATAATTCATAAAGTTTAAACTGCAAAATTAGTCATGCAAAAGTCAGCTATCTTAAAACACAAACCTGACGTCCAGCTACTAGGACCGATGCAAATCGACGAAATAACCTATCTTTGTTGTAGGACCGATTTACACTAGCCAGACACCGAAGAATTTGAGATCAGACACAACTCACGTCAGTTGTGTTTGTGGGTATGCAAGGTCGTGCACGCTTCGAAGTCGCAGACGCACACGGGGTGATGTGAAAAAATGGGTGGGCGTCCACACAAGTGATGGGGACTCTGACAGTTGCGGAGGTGGACGGGCCTGGGCAGAGTCAAGACTTGTTGGGAAGACTGAGTTACTGGGGTCTCTGGGTATGCGTTGACAAATTGTAAACTTAAATTCGCCACAATTCACTTCACAGTCCCTCTGGTTCTTGAAGCATCGTCACATTGCCTTCTACTGCGTGACCATCGACACTTCTAGGCGTTAGCAGGCTTGTTGATATATAGTGTCTCTTTTACGAGTTAATCCCAAATTATAAATAGCTATCAAAACTAACCCTCAGGTTAGAAATGCAAGTCCGGTAGGTCAGTAAGGCGTTTGTTTGATGGTCTCTAAGGAAGTAGGCTGCAAAGAACAAGCACGGTGAAGGCAGCCAACAGGAAGCACATACGAATTTGTTAAGCATTATGTCTTCTGCTTTCTTTAAATCATGCCAACTTGCGAGGTAAATTCACTGCCTATACATTAATACCTCCTTTTCATACCGGTTAACAGGTATTGTGTAAAACCAGGGTGGTAAATATTATAATGCGATTTGCATTACTTGTATTTTTTACCCTTAGATCCGCGTAGATTATAGCAAAGCCGCTTTTACAAGGAATAATTGCGTGTCAATTCTGACATAGTCGTGCCTTTTGTTTTCAGCAAAGATTTGCCTAAAATCCATTAAAAGATTTTCGAAATAGACTTCCATCACAAAAATGGTTGTTTTATTCAGACCGATTTCATAAATGCATGCCTTAAAAATAATTTGGTGAGTACAGAAGTGGAAATAAATTCGCTTTATACGAGATTTAATAGCATAAATTAAATCTAAATAAACTGTTGAAAGTTATTAGTTATTTACATTCAGAGAATCACATACAGCTATTACCACACGTCTGAAGAAAACTCCAAACCAATTAGCGCAGTTAAGGGGCAAACAGAAAAGCGCTCTTCTTCGCGTGGTCCCTCGAAGCACCAAAGTTCATTTATTCATTGGAAGAAAAAACGGAAAACACACGCAATCAGTGTCGTTTTGATTGTTCCGAATTATTCCGTACAAGGAGGCTCATTCTACCAGAAATCCTTGAAGGATTCTTTCAGCAACCCTTTTGTGACACGGAGTCGGGGATTTTAAGAATAGTTGGTGGAGTATCATGAACTTCCACTAAATGCCGATAGGAAAATATTTTTGCCATTGAATATTTTCAATCAGAATGCTACACATTTAATTACTGTTTTCTCATTTTCCGCTATGGTTTGATTAGAAAGTGGTGGTTTCATGAAAATTAGATCTCAAAGTTAATTTACATTTATTTTAAATAAATCATGACCACTTTTTCAAACTAACTTGCGTAAAAGTAGGCTTGCAGACATTTAATATCACACAGTGTACTCTTACTTATGTCAGGCCTTTTCTTTTTGTTTTAATTGGTAATAGGAAGAAGCTTGAAGCCCTAGTTTGCTCGATATTAGGGTTAACATGGTGGTCATTGACCTTTTTACATTTAAAAATTATTTCGGCTAGAAGAGAAAATAATTTTTTTTAAGGACTTAGATGGTAAAGTTATTGAGAGGTTAACTGGTTACCAGAGGGGACAGAATGGGTAGTTTTTATAAAATTGTCAAGATTCCCTCCTTTTATTTATAACTAAATGCTAATGTGAAACGACTTATGCTTTTATGCTGTGTTTTCTGGGGTAGAGTCTAAGAGCCAAGCGAGATCTGCTACCTATGTCCTATTTGTAGCTGTGCATATAACAGATTAACAAAAACCAATCCACATGACCCTAGTGTAAAGTCGCAGTTAATAATTCGCATAGGCCTCATGTCGTTGACACAATCTATAATGTTTGCGTAAAAATAGTCTAAATCGTCTCGAAATTACGTAAAATGATGTGTGCTACTAAGCAAATGTCTCTTTTTAATGCTTTATTTAACCATGACCTGTGGAGGAAGATGAGTAGAATTTATGCCATTAATTGCTCGACATGTAATGCATCATTCCAAATGTCAGAAGCGGTTCTCTCAATTGCAGTTTTGGTGCTAAATGTGTAAAAAATAAGGCATGGCCAAAGTTTAAACCAAACGTACTTCCTAGACTGTCGAAAAATAATTAGCATCATTTGAAACTATTCTTTTTAAATTTGGGTATACAATTCCAGTGGGGGCCTGTGGGTAATATTTCAACACTTTTATATTTGAACAATGTCCTGAACGAGTAGAAATGCCCCAAGTTGATAATGGATGCACTCTTATCAAAAGGTGAGCACGCTTATGATACATAATTCAATGTGCAAAATAGGGACATGTGGTATTTATATACAACATTGTTGGGGCAGAAATCGTTGTCCAAGGCCATAGACGATAAAGACTCAACAGTGATTTCAGTTGCTTTTTTTTGCTGGCATTGATAAATTCCAGATGTTGTCATCAGGTGAGCAATGTCAAGAAAGGGCGTATTTTGAGGGTTAGCGTTAGTCTCGCGGATTGTAAACACAGGTATTCGGCAATGGGGGGAGTGCAAACGTGATCTCTTTCGTAAGCGGTAAGGCACAAACATTGAGGTTTAAAAGGGAATAAGTGGGATAAGTAAGAAATAAGTTCGATCATGAGTGAGTCGTGATGTCTTTGATATAAGCGTTCGTTAGAATGCTCAACTAAGTTGCTGGTGATCATGCTAACAGCCATTTTAGCTTTAACCTCGAGTTTGCGTTCTGGTTAGAGCTCAGAAACTATGCACGTAAATGACTGATAAAAGTCAGGGTAGTGCTCTGTCAAATATTTATCTTTAAACCGTATTTTTTCCGTGAGTATGCATGTGGTCAGGCATAGTACTGTGCTCTGGTCGCAAATACTGTGTCGAATACCATTTCTCCTCAGCAAAACATAAGGTTAAAAATGAAAATGCAATCTACTGAATTGTAGCATTTGCTTTCGCATTGAATGACTACTTGCACCTTATGGAATACCTTCATTGATGTTTTTATTTATAAATGCAATCACTGTAAGGGATGAGCCATCATCTTCGTACATTCCTTGTTCTCTTAGTCCATGTTGACAACATTGCGGTTCAAAACCCACAACACTTTGTGGCTAAAAGAGACTTAGAGAGTTCCAACTGATCTATAGTTCATAGCAAATTTGGAATTTGAGGCAATGTTAAGACACGAATACAGTTAAAAGTAATCGATTGTCGTGGAATCATATTTAACCGCAGACTGCTAGTTCACATCTGACTTAAAGGAATTGCAACTATACTTGCTCCCAATTACTTGTGGCTGTAGTTTCCTGGCAGAAAGAAATCAGCTTAGCGAAATTCTTGAGAACATCTTTAAATTTAGTACCTGTTCACTTATTTCAATTTCTGAATTTGGAGCTTGCTCCTCAGACCCTTAAGGTCATATTTAATTCTGCCTTATTTTGTCAAGTTGTAGGTGTTTACTCACCTTTTTCCGTGCCCGTACCCTTAAGGCGGCAACTTGGTTAGTTATGCTCCACTCTTTCCATTAACGAATAAGATTAATGGCTATTTTCTATTGACTCGAGACTTAGGTTTCACGTACATCGATTGAAGGCAAAAGATTCCTTTGTTGAAGTCTTCCTCTGCTGTCTATGTGTGACCACGAAATTTCACGTAAACACATGTCATGTGTTGTGCAAATCTATAGTAAATTAGATAAAAGTAAGATTACATTTTCGAATTTTTGTTAGAAATTTCACTATAGTTCGGCAAGGAAAGTGAAAAAAATTATTTCAAAGGGTAGTGCTATATACAACATTTGGCTGTCATCATTTTTCACATGTAATTCCCAAACCTACATATGGGGCTTAAATAGTATTATTAAGCAATGAGGTGACGGCAGAGAAAATGTGCCCAAGCAGCATAACGCAAATTTTGGCTCCTGTACATTGAAGTTTACTGAGGCTACAAATGTCAGTGGATTTTTGAAAAAAATTTGGAGCTTTTGCATGAGTCTTTAAAGTACAAATGCACATTTATTTCGGAAATTTAAGTGGTTCCCACTCTTATTTTACCGGTTAAGTGGCTGATTGCTTAAGAAAACTTAACGATGAGATCCCTTCAATTTTCGGGTAATGTTTGGGCTTCAATCCTATTCTATAACGTCTTTAGCTAATATTGACATAGAAGCAGTTGTTTTGTCAATTGTCGAGTCAATTAGATATAGGCAAGATATTATGAAGTGTGCTATTCACCACAACCTTTTTTAATGTAGCCTGCATACTTTTTGGGACTCCTTTGGTTTTAAGAATGCCGGACTAAACAAAGCTGGTGCCATATCCCTGCTCGATTTTGAATCTATGTTTATTACCTAGAAATTGTAGAGCGTTTAATTACAAGATCCCCAGGTTCCCAAGTAAGCCGGTTTGTAAATTAACTGTCAGACAGGAACACGTTCGTTACATGGCGCCACCTAAAACCACAGCATCTTATTCTGAGAGATTAATCGTAGGATTTAATTCACCCCTAAACAATTCTTACATCCTTGTAGAGGTGCAATGAAAAATTGGAATAATGAACTAACCGAGCTTTAAAAGCTTTTACGCCTTCAGCTAGGAAAAACCGACTTCTCAAGTCTTGGTAAAATACATAGAAGTTATGTAAAAACCGCCCCATTAGGAGTCGTTGCTGGTAGCACAGAGTGGTCTATCAAGGCTTAAAGTCAGGTGAGGTGATGCAAAGGTAGTTTTCACTAATTAGTATGTGTCTCAAACATAAGTTTCAATAAAATCACTAGTCTGAGATGTGCCATATCCCTAGCTACATATTCCAAATAATAAGTCGATGCACATTAAAACTGCAACTTCAAAAAATGTTTATGTATTTATAAAATATAACTAAAAATTTAAGTGAAGAATTGCAAATTTTAGCTGTTTGGATTATGCACAATCCTACGTCTGGCAAAGCTGTGATACATACTGCACTGTAAAGACTCCATGCCCACGCTGCGCTGAAAGTAAATGGTTGAGCTTTCTGGTTTACGTGGATGATTCACTCACTGGTTCATTATCATGGTGAATGCTGTTATTAAATTTAAACAATTTGAAAATGGAACGAACTTCTAATTTTTATTCAGAACAGTCAAAAACTAGCAATAATGCCTGAACAAACCAGCCAGCCTGCTAAGAAGTTGCCAATGCATGTATCAGTGGTAAAAACATTTGTGTTGATTTTGGACTGGCTTGTATAATGGCATCAAAATATTCAAAAATAATATGTAATTTCTTGTGGATAAGATCGATTTAATTGTGTGTCAATGTCAAATTTCTAATGCTTAAATCGCCTGCAGTTACGTTGAGGGATACATCCCAAGTGTTACCGAGCATTTATAATTACGCTTTTGTCTCCTCCTAACAAGTTTTGTCAAACGCAGAGGCTACACAGTCAAATATTTGGTAATTTAGCAAAGTAGAGCACGATTCTTTACCCTTTGATTTTTTGTTCTTCCTCCAATGAAGATCGTGCAAAATACAGTTATTTACTAAATTGTATCCCAAATCATTTAATTTGTGATTCTCAATTGATCTCACTATCAAAAATATGCATTATAACCGAATGTTCTGTGACGTCTCATAAAAGTTAACCGTGATCTTAATTAACAGGTTAATTAGGGGATATTTGTGCGCTGGCGTTGTATCGGTTATTGTAGCAACTGCAAAATACGTGAACTGGCTTAAAATTTACTACCTTAAATGACCGTATAGGCTTAAGTCATTATTGATTGTTGCATACTATCTTGGGAAATTATTCAAATATATTTATGGCCGGCCCACTTCATTTGTTTTCAAATCCAAGGTTGATTTGTATTAAGAGAACTCACACTTTTCAAATAATTTTTTTGGCCGGATATCGACACTTACACAACAACCGACAGTGTTGCAAAACAGACTTTGGCCGATAAATTTTATTGTGCACTTTCGTTATAACTGCGCATTTTAGTAATATTGACTTGGCTCTATCTTTTAAACTCCAAATTAATGTTTTAGACTGCGCAGTTTAAAACATTATATAGTTCAACATAAATCAAGGCCAGCCACTTACTTTGAAATTGTTTCGACAATATAAAATAAGTCCATTTTTATATTGTGTGGGTTTTAACGCCATCAGCTTGTCATAAATAGAGCACACATTAGCGCAAACTGTTCTTGCACATTAGTTAGTTATCAGGTGCTGTGAGGTTGGTTTATACCAAAATTTTTAGATATTCCGTTTTGAACATAATTACAGGCTTTTGCTATCCGTAACACTTAGAATATAGTTTGGAATTTTGCATTCAAAAAAATTGCAACACATAAAATCATGAGACATAGGTTTGAACGTGTAACTTTCAAGCTGTTACATGGAAAGTTACTGCGTTACTTGAACGTAATCCAGCAGACATCGTTTTCCCCGCTTTAAAATTATGCGCCATTGCCATCATTATGTACAAAAATACAAGTGAAATTCTATTATTAAGATGAAGTTCCAGTTAAATGTTTCATTTCAAAAAGCCTAATGTTTGCAATTGAAAATGTGGCTTTACGAACAATGAGCATATTACCTTAAACGCAAACTTGGCAGTGAGTTTGTGGACTAAAACAGATCTGTGAATTTTCTGTTATTTATTATTTACTGCTTAGACCAGGAATGCAGTCTCACAGGGTATAAATCTGAAGCTTATGACAAAGTACTGGCGTCAAGGACATTCCTCAAAGTTGGGCACTGCTGAAGGTCATGGAATGTCACTGTTCTGCGTCGACTCTAACCACATGTGTTTGTGCAACCCTTTTGTTGGCTATTGCGCTCAACGTATCCTTAAACCGAAGTCCCGGAACTCCTAAAACGCCAAATCTTCGATCATCCAATGATTCCTTTGATTATGCACTTGGAAGGCGAGCTGGCCGAGGCTACAAACGTACGAATTCTCGTAAGTCAAACGTTATCAGCGTTAAGTCCAAAGCCTTTATCCCACCAAAATATTAGTAAGTCTAATTTAATCAAGGAATTTTGCATTTACAAATAATTCAATACAAGCATTGTGGACTCCTGGCAAAGCGGCTGACTGACAAACGTAATTCTTTAAATTTGTTTTTGAAATTAGTGAGTGGATTATCGTTGATGTCGCCGAGTAAGCATTTGCTTGCGACGTGCTTGCATTAAATACCAAAACCTAGGCCTTTGGAAAACTTTATATTTAAGGCATCACAAAATTTAGGTAATTAACTTTGAAAAATTTACAATGTTATCAGTTATCCAAACAAGATATCAGAACAAGAAATATATTTTTGTTGTAGAGTTAACGCATTTTAATGAAAATCCCAGACATGGAAAAGAGGAGTGGCAGATATTGTGGTGCATAATTTGTTCTAAAAAATATGATTAATTTTTTTAAGTTTGTACCATCTGCTAATGCAGGCCACTGATAATCTATTAGGATCCAATCTGATTAATTGGATTTAAAAGACCCATGTTTAGCATCCACTAACTTTCACATTTTTAATCGAAAATTATGTGGTGAAGAGAAGTATTGTTCTTCAAATATAATATGGGAACTATCCCGTTTGTCTAAAATTCCAGTTCATATTTAAGTCCAAGCGTTATCTGGGTGACTTGGAATAAAAACAAATGAGGTGTGTGATTTTGTTTTTACATTTTTTCTTCGAGCCTAAAGTTGCATTTAAAATAGAAATTTTTCCGCGGTCTTTTGTGGGTTTAAAAGAATCGGACGCATGGTTTCAGAAGGACATAACCTCTCAGAATAGTAGAATATACGATGGCAACTGACGAGCAGCCTATTCGACGGCACTTCACTTTGTACCAATTCCAACAACAAAAGCAATTAAATTACGGGAATCAATCCGTAGTATTCTTTGTGGCAGCATTACGTGCTGGGAAGCGTGTTATTATTGGTACAAACGTTATAGAAATGGTAACCAGCACAGCCCAGACGGCCTCGAATGGTATAAGATGAGGAATTGCAAGCTGGGCCGAATGGAAACTCAATAAAAACGCAGCAATAGCTTACAGCTCAGTCAAAAATTATACTAACAGCTTTTCCAGGCGTTTACACCAAATGGGAAAAATTCAAAAACTTAGATGTTGGGTCCCATTTGTGTTAACCGAACGCAACCTAGGTTAATGCATAAACACATGCCTTTCATCACTTAACCGCCAGCAAGAAAGAAAGGCTTCTTGTGGGAAACTGTGAAGGGTGACGAAATGCTTCTTTTTTTGAGATTCCAAAACCTCAAGAGTTGCATGCTGATCCTGGGTAACCAAGTACATTGACGCCGAGGCAGGACCTTTACTTTAGAAGGTTCTCTTGTGTATCTTGTGAGATATGATGGGTGTACCTTATTACGAACTCCTGAAAACTGGTCAGAAACGCCACAGGTGACAATTGAACAAACTGAACTTGATGAGAAAAGGCAAGTCATAGTGCTGAATGACAAAGCCCGACCTCACGGTGGTCGCGTGACTCAGAAGGCCCTCCTGAACTTGAGGGGAGAGGGAATTCTTTCCGTACTCGAGAGGGTCACCAGACTGACTACCATTTGTCCCAGTCAATGCAGCATGCTTTAGTGGATAAACAGTTCAAGACGCTGGACGATGTACGTTAATTAGTCGGTGACTTTAGTTTCTTGAAGCCTCGGAATTTTTACATTATCTAAGAAAAAGTGAATGGTAATAGAAAACGATGGACAAAATTTCCAATGTCCAATAATAAGTTCGTTGATAAAGTTCTGTGCTTTTGTAAGTTATACACCTATTACAAACACAATTCACGGTACATGAATCTGTCTTTAGGATTTTGAGCCTATGCTTTTACAGCTCCAGATTAATGAATTTAAAAACGCCGGCGAAATTCGTGTGGTTGATCTAAATGAAAATCTCATGAATAGGTTTCGTTTACTGCACCTTTGCAAAACTTGATAAAAGATGGATACAGAGGGGACTTTTAATACACCAATATTCATCAAGTATCAGCTTTTCAACTTTCAACATATTTAATAAACTAGAAATCAAACAGACGTCTCTTATTTCATTTAATTTTTCCACTGTTATGAACACAAATCGATTGTTAATGGGAGGTAAATTGGCTTGTTCAGATCAATTTTATATGCAATTTTTATTCCAAAATCCGAAAATATAATCCCTAAGTTAAGCAGTTTGTTTATTCTCAAAATAATTTGCTAACAAAATTTTACATATCGTCATAAACAAACTCAAAATTTACTTTTTGGTAAATGTTTACTTTTCTCTTAAATTTCATTTAAATATTTGTGACGTTCGTGCTTTTTAAAAGGGAAGGATGAAAATTGTTTATGACATGATATTGCACTACTAAAACATTAAGATCCCCAGCTAAAAAAGAAATTTTGAGACACGGATCATCAACTACAAAAAAAATTGCATTTTAAACGAATAATGGACAAGAAATCTTCACGACCCACAAAAGGCCCAAAGTGAACTTAATTGGCAAATTTGGCGAATTGCGTAAAACAAGCAGGCAATTCTTATTAAAATCAGTGATTCAAGTGTGCTAGCTAATTAAACTGCTTTTGTCTGGGTTTGGCTAATTTTCCGTATTTCGTGCAGAAGATTTGCTTCAATGGGCATTAGCTAGCTAAGTGCCCTTCGAAGTGCACTCGTTGTTGTCTTATGTTTCCCATACACGCAAACTAGCCCTATTTAGTAAAAACCGCGCAACTATTGCTTTTATGTATTTTTGTTTAAGAGCTTCTCGATTTTTTAGATGTGATTATGTTTTCTGCGTGACAAACACGACAAATTTAGTTTGCCGGATATAAAGTGAATTATATTGAACCCAAACTGGTCATGTGCTAAATTGCATTTTTCATGCTTACATGACCTATCTTTAATTAAGAGAAGTTGCGGTCCCATTCTAAAACTAAGTTGGGTTTGAGTGGACCTAAATTCGATGTCAAACGTCGGCGCCTTACCCACTAATTTATTACCAACTAAGTTGAAACTGTCTTTTAATTAGGAAGAAAGTGAAAATGCAGCCGTTTTCAGATCCGTAAATTGCAATTAATGATATGCAAACCACATTTGTATACAATTTTATGCGACAGAAATTGGTGAGCTTAGCAAAACGATCAAAACAGAGCATATTACTTTAATCATCAATAAGACCCCAGTATTAATACATCGGGATAACTATTCTATTCATTTGCAACTTTGGGACACTCTTGACTGATGTTTATTAGCAATTTAAGCTGTTGTCTTGAGTTGAGTTTGCTACGCATCTAGTGACTTTTATTTCGGATTTTGGTTAGGCCACTGTAAAAGTAAATAGTGAGTTCTGCATTCAAGAACAACAGATGGCTTGAGCTTGTTTACAGTGAGTCAGCTACTGCCGGACCCTTCGTCTCGACAGGCTGTTGGAAAAGTGTACCTTAAATCACAAAGCCTTTACTCAAGTAGCCCTCACGTTTGACTCTAATTAAAGGAATGGTGAGTTAATTAGTCACAATTTTCAAGTACAAATGAATGGGCAAATTATCCAACTGCCGTAAAGCTAATGTCTTTATCAAAAGACCCAGTTTAGAAGTAGAAACTAAAAGAATGCTTCCAAATAAGTTAATGAATATGCTTCATTGAAATGGCTTCTCACATTTGAATGCAAGAGGCAAGTGTATACATAAATTTTTATTAATTCCTTACTGTTTTGCAGGTGTTTTAATTGCAGGCAATCAGACTGCTTAATTGGTTGTATCTGTTCTAGAACATCCATGGGGTCGCTTACTGCCTCTAGCCAATGTTGATTCATATGTCTTTGATGGGAAAACAGAATTCGAAAAACAAATGGTTTTCAATCTAACAAAACCTGTCAGCGAAGATTCGTTTGTTCTCGTAAGAATTATTTGCCTGTTTAATGTGCGTCGTCATTATTTGATCTTTAAACTATGTTTTACGACATTTCATGTACAATGTTAGCATGTTTATATGTATTTTGCCAAAGCAAGTAGCAAGGATTTTGTTTTGCCATTTGTGTCATCTGAAGTGTCAGCATTGCGGCATTCATAGTCTTTAAAACATTATGACATTTTACAGACGAAAAAAACCTGTTTGCTAAAGTCCTTCAGATACTTTTAAGTCACACATTGACAAATAACAAGTTCACTTGGATTGGTCTTGTAACAACGAGTCAAAATGTGTGACTCCAAGCAGATACATTTGTGGGATTAATAGTTACTAGTTAAATATTTTTAAATAAAGATAAATAGTGTTATTTCTATTTTAGAATTCACTTTGGAATTTCCGATTCAAAATCAAAGTAAATGACAGCATCAGAAATCCGAACTTTGAAGATTGGTCTCATATGACAAGTGACAATGCCATGATTTTAATGTCCGCCGATGGATCTCCTCTTTCTGATCTAAAAACAATATTACAAAAAGAAATTGCTACTTTTTGCAGGTAAGCGTTCCTTTTGCAACATAAAACGCAATCTGAAGGTTAAAAAATAAAACAAAAGATGCGTTTAGTGGGATTGCCAATATCTTTTTAGAATTAAGCATTGCGCAAAAACTGATTTCATGTTAAGCTTACACTTTTCATCCTGTTTACGTAAATAATTGAATCCTAATCCAAAAAATCGGATGAAAAGCTATAAGATTACAAAGTATATACAGTTTAACGAAATCTCGCTCTTACGTGATATTCCGATTTTTCAGTATTCAGTACAGAATTCATTAGTATCAATCATGATCTTACAGGTTTACTAGATATAAACCGAACTCTACGCTCTATAATTTAACGCTTGAAATATTGGGGCCATATTCGTTAATTCAAAGGTATTATTTTGTGCAAAAGAATAGGTAAAACAATTTAAATTTTTTTGTTTAATTGTGGTTAAATCTAACCTAAAATTCAAGCTCAAATCAAAAATTAATTCCACTTAGTTACAATAAGGTTCAACAACCTGTTTTGTTTTAAAACACTAAGAAATCAATTTATATTTTCTGCAAATTCAACTTCTTTGCTTACTTTGTGCTGTTTAACACTTATAACGCCAAATAAGTCAACTATTTTGACATCGGCTATCGTTTTGTGGAGTCATTACAAATAACAAACTTAACAATTTGCCCTAGGGAAAAAATGCTTTGATCATTATTAACGCGGCTTTGATGCTTTAGTAAGTTTGAAATACAGTGGAAAATTTACTTTTGCACGCACAGTTTAGTTTTGATTTGTTAAGTCACATTTGTGCCCATGTTCTTGGTATTCCTGAATTGACACTCTTAAGCAATTTTAAGGATTCAGGATAACGTAGCAGCCTATTTAGTAGTAATTCCAAGATAGCCTTTTACCGAAACATTTAAGTACGATTCTGTGCGTTTTCAGAAAAAGTTTAATTTTTAATCACATCACCTTATTGATATTTATGGTTCCATCCTGCGTTATTTTATTGCCATTAAAATGGCGTAGACTGTTAGAAGAGGAACACAGCTTAAACTAAACTAATAAAAGTCCTGGTAGTAATTTTGATTTATTATAACTTGAAAAATTTTGACATATTGTAAGAAAAAAAATTCACTCCTTATTTTTTTCTCATTTCACAGCTTCTTCTTAAAATTGAATTAGGGGATTAAATACTCTCAACAGACTATGATAAGAGTTTAGAATTATACTGGAACGTCTTATCACCTGTGTCGAGTTACTATGTAGAAATCACGAAATAAACATTGTAAACAGCTAAAATTGTTTAAACTTACCATCTCCAACAAACTGATTGGTAATTTGTTTCCATATCCTCCAGGCCCTTTTCTCACAACCTGAATAGGGAGGTTGCTGGATTATTATTTAGTGGACACTAAATTTCCTGCAATTGGGTCTCAAAAGGCTTAGGTTTTGTTTGGCAGTGGGTAGTGGGTTAACAAGACAATAAGCCACAATGAGTCCGCACATACACAGACTTTTCCATGCAAATTGACAATTTGATGACAAATATGCAGGGTTCTGGAAACGTTGCTGTTACGTGGTGTATGCACTTTTTTTCTGTAAAATTTAGGCCTGCGTAAATATGTCGAAGTTAAAAAATTGTTATTCCCCCCAAGAATTTGCGGAATCTACGCCAAGTCAAGTTTTAACTGAACCCAAAAAGGAAATCTGAACCATTTATTTGCAGATTGACATCAAATATCAACTTAAAAGTTAAAAATGTTCAATTTTTTGTGTGTAAACATTAATATCTTAAAATGTTTCTCAACTATACTTAAAAATTTTTAACAATGGCCTAAAATAACGTTTGAGTGACTATTGTTTGCTTTACAAGTCGCAAATTTTGCTACCACCGCATTACCCAAAAACTAGATTTAATTTTACCTTTAGTTTGTTTTTCTAAAGCAGTGTTTTTGACTATTAATCTGAAAGACGTAACTAAAACACAATCCATCATTTTGGTGGGTTGTTGAAGTAGTCATCTTAGTTTACAAAAGTAGTTTTTCACTGAAAGAGCTGCCACATTACCTGTGCAATGATGAATGATATCGTGGTTATACACGTACACGTATACACGAACAAGCAAGTTTTTCATTAGACTGTGTACATTTCACATAATTCTAGCAGAAAAAGTTACTACGTTTTACTTTTCATTACACCCACTTTATTAGCAAATGTCAGCATAAAGTCTGGCTTGTTCAATAAAGATACTTTTCTTTACGTTAATGGTTGTAAAATTTAACACAACTTAAAAAAGGAACCTTTAAGTATCCGCATAAATTGAATACATGTACTTTTACAGTTCACTTGTAGGTTTTAAAGTATGCTTATGTCAGTTTTTTTCTTTAAACTTAACTAATAAACAAGACACCTTTTGATTTAAATTGTTTAAAAACCATGGTGCGTTTCTCTTAAGGCATCCACTACCAAATCGCTACTATCTTTCAATGCAACCTTACCCCGACAGGCAGTCACGGGCTACTTTGAAAAAGTGCTCTGCCCAAAAACATGGTCATTGGAATTGCCTTTTTGGAGAAAATCTAGAGGCAAAATTATTCCAAAGGACTCTAAACGATCCTTGTTCGATTAGTGTAAGTCAAATAATTTTCGCACTAGTATTTTATGCATCACTTACGAATTTAGCATAATGTTTGAATAAAGGTCTAACCATTTTTGCTCACTTTAATTGTCTTTGCGTGATTCGGGTCTTGACTTGTACAATTTGGCCCTCCCGATTTCTGCTATCCTTTACTAGGGCCAAATGAACTATTGGTGGTTTTGTGTTGTACATCAATATGGATTGTATAGATGCAATTTAGTGAAAAAAGTTATTAATTTTTTTGATTAATTAAGCAAAAATATATTAATGTATGCCACAATGCTTTAGTAAACTTAAATGCTTTTTAGCGCTAATTTTGAGTAATTAAGCATAGGTGACTGAAAGTACTAGTATAGATTCAGGGAAAAGCAGAAATTGGATGGGATTACTTAGTTTAATGGACCATGTGGGTCCACCACCCAACGTAATAAATGCCTTCTTTTAAAATTTAACAAATGCAATGTTGCAAGACTATATGACCTTGGAGGTTTCCTTAATTAATGGAAACTTAATGGAAACATTTCTGATCTAAGATTAACATTGCGGTTCTAAAACTGAGGTCCATTGCACAAAATAATGGGTAAGATTGCATAGCGCTATATAGAAAATCAAAATGCTTCTATACCCTTGGCCAGATCCATTGCTTTACGAACGTGAGTCGAACCTCTAATGCGGTTAGGCTGACGAACACATATCACTGCACCAAAAATTGTCAAGAGAAGCAGTGCTAAAACACCTTGTCATTCATGTCAATGCTACTATAGTTTTAGTCTTGTACGTCATAATTAGGTCGAATATATTTGACGGCTTTTTCTGGCAATAAAATAAAGATAATTGGTACTCGGCATTTTCGCACTCAAAAACCTTACAACAAGAACCAAATCGCGCTACATACCATGCGTCAGCTGCAGACGTTTTGCGTTCCCGTTCATTGTTTGCTCCAGCGGCTTTGGAGTTGGCCTGATCTAGTGGCTTGGGCTCCTTTTTGCCGTTCTTATCTTCTTATGGTACTACACTCTCTAATTTGCAAGAATTTTTGCATAGGCCGTCAAATTAATTTTAAATCATTTGGGACAAAATTGATTTTGATTTTGCAAAATAGTTTATTGTCTAGAGTGCCTTTGACCTAGACCAATGGTAGTAAAGTCACAGGATGGTTTCGCTATTATTTCAGGTCCCAACACCATTAGAGGAGGAGCCAAATTCGTTTTACTGCACTTCGAACTCACCTTTGGTCACTGAGGTATTTGATGAACGCTTGACCGACACCTACGCCGACCAGAAGGACGAGCGCTGTGACAAGGCCCGAAGAATATGCCAGTTGTGCTTAACCAGATCGTGTGGTGTAAAACAAGTCGAATGGAATATGCGTATTGTTGGGTCTGCATTAATGCGTAAGTCAAAAGACTCCCAGCCTATCCCAGAACGAGTTACATAATCTCAAATATCGTCATGGATGCTCACTTAGACATAAAATCAGTGTTATTTGGAAAATTTTTATGCATGCGTCCTTGATTATAGTATAGGTTCATTGATGAAACATCTTGTAAATGTAATTAATAAATTTACTATCAATTTATCGTTTGAATCCATACTCCCTTGTTGAATGCATCAAAATAACGCAACTCTAAGACTCAAGGCTTCTATTCTGTGTGGAGACCCGTTTGGAACAGGGCCGACGCTCTGCGCAGAAGCGGCACAAACAAGGCAACCCCTTTTTGTTGCTCGCTTGACGTGCGTTGGAAATACCTAGGCGTTCTATGGAAGTAAGGTGATGATAATGGAGTTACACTTGGTAATTATTTTAAGAGGTGGTATGAAAAGCTAGTAACCGAGTCATAATGAGATATATTCTTGTCACTACAATCTATTTACAAATAAATCCTGCATGATTTCCTGTCGTAACATGATTTGAGTGAAGCTGACATTTTTTATAATTTTTGAAGCTGACTATGAATCCGGGTAGAACTGTCACTCTTTAGCCGTCTGTGGATTCGTTGCGGTAGTCTTGCACGACAAATAAAGACGTCAAAGTTTTCCGCTCCGGTACAATAACAATCCCTTGTACAATGTTTCTTATTTTTTGGTCCTACAGTTGTTTTCTCTTTTAGCTGTAATTTACGACCAAATTACAAATTGTATCAATCCGCGTTTTCATTTTAAAGCTAACAACTTCGTTTTCTTAATATATTTTTTTAAGAACAAAATGCGTAATTTTGTGTGGTTATTTAAAAATAAGTAAATGAGTAAAGCTACAAAACTGACTATTTTTACGCAACAGAAAGTTTAAAAATGTCGTTCTAGGGGAATTGGTAACTTACCAGCTCATTTTTGGTTATCAGAAATGGACTCAATTTGTTTTAAACAAAGGTGTATGAATACCCATGCATCATTTATGTGAGGTTTTTTACTGTGGACTGTCTTTATACGCTGACTTTGGAACTAAATTTAATTTATATAATACCAAAGGGTACCATGAAAATTAATCTGCATTTGTGTTTGAGATTTAAGGATAGATTCAAAGTATAAATGGGTATATGGAAATCGTTTCGGTTTTTAATTTGGTAATAAAAACTATACATTATCTTTGATTGTTGTCCCTAAAACCGATTTTTAGCTTTAATTTCATATAATCCGGTTTTTCAACTGATTTATGCTTGCATCTAAATAATTCTGTGTTCAGTTAACATGAGCGATTGGTAGAATTCTTAACAGATAAAACATTTTAAAAACAAGATTTACGTATCGCAACGAGGCATTTTTCCAGATTTAAAGGCTTGGATTTGTTGTATCAAAATCGGACCTGCGGCAACTTGGCTGTTTGAAAAAAAGCTATCTTTCACGCAGCTGACAATCTGGGAGGATCCCAGAGTCAAGCCGAATCCAGGCGCTTGCGTGGGAATATCAGTCATGTAAAAGGAAAAAAAAGGTCTTTTTTTATTCTCCCATCACCCTGTTGACGTTTTACATCTAAGACATGTGTCAGGCTCAATTGTTAATATTAATCCAGCAAGTTCAATCTGCTGCCAAATGAAAAATCACAAATCTAGATTATCAAAGTAGCTATTTCAAGATAAAGCTTTTTGAAATTTTGCAATCGCGTTCGCTAATATGTTATTAAACCATAGGTATTCAATGATTTACGTTAAAGCCGACAGGCCAAGCAACTGGCTTTACTGATTTGAGTAATACAGATTATCACTTTGCGCCAGTTAATAAACTTCACACGAATTCGTAGCAATATTCCATAATTATGCCTGCATTGCAAGATGAAAAATGAAACAGTATTCAACTGAGTATGACGTCTGTGAAATAAAACTTGAGTGTAGCCATACCTGATCACCTAGTCAAGTGTTCTAAGCAGGTCGAAAGTAATATGCACTTAGACAGTCTTGCCCAATGTGACTTAACGTCACTTTTTCATACATCTAAGTTTAATTCTGCCGGATTATCCTTAATGTCTGCATTTCAATATCACCAGGTCCAAATTCCAGCCGCTGCCAAATTCCGTGCTACGCTTCGTCACATTGTCTTCAATACTTCAGTAGACAGTGCTATCCACTTGATCGTTACAAGGAAGGCGATAGGTTGTGTTTTCGAGGTAACTAATTTTTGCATTTAAAAAGCGTTTCCTGAATTTCGCAAATATTACATTCCCAGAAACAACAATATTCGCTGCCAACTATTCGCACGCTTTAATATGAATAGGCTATAAACCCATTTGATTCATTTACCGATTATTATCGTACACTTTTTCCCATATTTAAATTGGACTTATTCGCTGGAGAGTGATTTAGAGGCACTGATGGCAGATGTACTACCAGTAATATGCGTAAAAGATTTGCCCCATTTGTGGAAGCAGAAACCATCTGAAGTATTTATGGATATTTTAGGTTTTGACACAGTAGGTACGCAAGTGCTTAAAGTCTACCGTTGATGAATTAGTGTTCTGGATGCGCCATAGTTGATCGCATTAAGTCACTTTCAATGCCGATTAATGTAAATTAGGTGGAAACCTGAGTAATTTATGATCTTGCCTGCTTGCTAAGTGCATTAGATATTTCCAAAACAACAATGTTATTTTTCAGCTCTTTTCTATCAGTGACACCCACGTACATCAAGTGACAAAATCCGTGATAGTAACTCGACATACATTACTGTTTAAACTGAAATAATGATAAGATTACACTCAGGTAGTGCTCCTTGCTGACACCGTGGTTTACACAAAATCCACATGCACGATTTACTGCAATTCACTTGACAAGCTTTTAAATGACTGAATGGAATTCGTTTGCAGTTTTCACTAAGAAAAAATACCTAATTTTGCTCATTTAACATGACCTTGCGGAATTTATTATGCGTTTTTTAAGTTGATAAATGTTTAATTTAGCAAATCTAATGTGTAATCTTTTAATATAGTGCTTGAGGTCATCCGGACTAAATGTGTAACACGGAATTGCACATATCCTTACGAGCAATTATAGACCAATTTGTTTGGGCTCAAAAAATGAAGTAACTCATTGATTTACCAAAATTCATTTGCTAATGTCAAGGCTCTTTGATGGTAAAATGTGTTTAAAGATGCATAACAGATTTTGATAGCTATAAGTATTTTAAATGTGGCTAATTATACTATTTGTGCACTTCATATAAACAGAATTTGATTCGTCGAAAAGGAGGTAGGTAAACATCAAGAATCAGTTTATTTCTTCCCTGAGGCATTAAAAAAAGAAATAACTGTTTAGTCGTGTAATTTGTGGTTTAATAATTACGTTGCTGCCAGCTAAATCCACGCATTTGAAAGATTTTTGTTGTGCTTAAGTGTGTGTTTATTTAGCGTCTGGATGCTTTGCTCAGCCCTCACCGGACTTCAGTGGCGCTCCATACTGTGGAATTTGATTAAAATGTTATGTGGCAGTTTGAAGGCACGTCCTTTCTTCCAGCAACACCAGCACTCATAAACTAATTAGTTCAGAGGTTTGTTCAGATAACTCTTTCAATCAATTACGTTGTCGACTGCAGTTTTATAATGTTTTCACCCCGAAATGAATGGTATGCAAAATGAAATGTTCTGATCTTTCTCATTAAAAAAAAGTAAAAGTTAGCAATGGGCAATAATTTATTTCACATACTTTACACCTGAAAGCGTGGCCACAACATTCAAGTAAGATGTGTGATGATTTTAATGTCAATTTAGACAATTAAGGGATTGAGTATGCCTCATCAGTCCTGTCCCTAAAATCGCTATTCATGTTTAGACTTTTGATCCCTTTGTGCACACAAGAGGAGAGTCTAGACCAGCAATATTCGTGTCTACATTCTTTGCAAGGCCCACTCTCTGTGTGACGAAAGAGGAAGCCCAATTCACAGACTTTGGGGAGTGATCACACAGCTTTTGCGGTCATAGTGCAAAAAATAGTTTTTTTAATCAACAAAAGCTGATAAACATAGACTTCAAAACTCTAAACATGCCACATTTCAAAGTTTAACGTAATTATTACAAAGGAGAAGCAACTTGGCTCTAATCCTAGCATGAAACTTTAGGAATGTCTGCTGGGTAATTTTAAAAATGGCTAGGTGGGACTAGATTTGCGGCTTTTCTTCATGTTGGATCAAAGGTAGACGAAAAACATTGGAATACGGAGCTACGTTGCAATAACATGAAAACCGTATTCATAGAAATATTAATAATGCGCATCTGCAATTCTTCTGGAAAAAAACATAAACTAGCTTAAGGATTTTTGTCACAAAAAATCTCACCTTTAATTAGGCAGATAATCTTAAATGGTGCAATTGTTCATATTGTATTACCGATTTGTAAACCTTCGTCACGAGTTGAGCCGGTGATGACTACTCCCAAAATCCCATATTATGGTAAAGAAAAATTTTATGAATATATTTCATCATGAACGTCAATTGCTAAGCATTTTTCTAAAAAAATTTTAAAGTCACTCACTAATTTATGAATTTTTTTTCAATGAAAGTTGTTTTATTTTTGGAAAATGTGGATTAGCATATTCATTTTATCCTTGACTCGTAGTCTTTGGATCCACCAAAATCCATTTATATTTTTACTGTAAGACTATTTCCAGTGGTCATTTTTTTCTGAAACTGGTTAGGGAGGATACATTTGAGCCCCTATTTACTAGGTTTCATGCAGATCTGGCAAAAAACGTATTAGCCAGAAGCCTAATGGAAACCTATCTTGATTTACGGTCAGACGTATTTGTCTTGACGCGTATTGATAATGTCAAGCGACAACCCTGTTAAAGTTGTATTTCGTTCCAGAAATTCTCCTTTCTTAGCAAAATGGCTATCCTCACTTCAACCAAGCACATCCTTAGTTAGCTTTGATTTCAGTTTAAAATTTGTTTTTTTTACCTTAGCAAAAACATTAATGCAATTTGTCGTTTAAGTTCTACGTGAACAGCACTTCTGTGATGTAAAGACAAATATCGTTAGTTGTTTACTTCCTTTTTTGCCGTAATATGCAAGCATGGTTACAGATTTTCAAAACCCGAAGTCAAAAGTACATGTTTCTAAAATACGTAGTGAAAGAATCGGTGTAAACAGATGTTTACTAATGCTGCTTATTATTAGAGCAGCTAAAACTTCCAAATCCTAAGGTGTCGAATAGTAGCCAGACATTATCAACGCCATTTCATAATCCATGACATCCAAAGAATTTTATTAATTTGAAAAACTAGAATTTAAAACGAGAATTTCAATCTAATGAAAAAAGCATTTTCCTTTTATTTTAGTTCTATCTTTTGTGGAACAAAAGACTTTGAGCACAATTGCATTGAAATAAAACAGAATATCCACATACCTACAGATGCCACTGCTTATTGTTGAATCGGCATTACAATGCGGTTGCATTTTTTGCTGACTGTGTTTTTGTTTTTGAGTTGCCTCGTCAGTACTCAAACAAATTTGAATTCAGCTTTGCTACAGGTGCGTGGCAAACGTAAATCAAAATATCTCGTAAAGGAATAACGACAGCAGACAAAATTAAACCTAATTATTAAATCATGCAAAATCTGTGAAAAAAAATACAGACACGACTTACAAAACTATGAGTCAAATGTTTTGAAAAACAAAGTTGTCTAAGAAGTTTACTCTAGCTTTAAATCAAAAATTCTCTCCCGTATGACCATCACACAAAACATTGCGATCGAATATGTGCTCATTGCATTGGATCTAGGCGTTTATCACAAGTGCTTAGCACCACCTACACTTGCTCTGATTTGCATAAGTCTTTTGTTTAATGAATTTTAATATTAAAAACCTTATGCATGGAATTTCAGACTGCAGCAATCTTCTTTCAAGATAAAATTTTTAATGCTTTTACTCAGGTTTGTAAATGTAGTTAATTTTTGCTCAGACAGCCCGCGAAATAGACCTGAGGAACTAAAAACATTTTTTGCGTGGTCGCACAGCCTCTCCAACCTGAAGAAATTTTGTCACTAACTACTATTCTACTTTTATGTCTATTTTACAAACCTAAGTGCAGAAGTCCTTTTGAGGGTGATTCGCTAGATTGACCGACCGCAAATCGAACCACAAACACTTACAACACCGATTGTCTATTATACCAACTTGAACACTCTCGGACATCGCATCAGCAACTTCTTCCGTCTAACTTCCTTTTCAGGGCTCTGTGGAAGTAATTAAACGCACCACGATGCTTAAAAAAGGTGAAAAAGCTCATCGGGATCTATTTATGTAGTTTGGAGAATGGTGTACGATCGATAAAACAAGTAGAAGGCTCCTTTGTACGCTCTCATTATCAGTGATAGCAGAACGTGTGTATTTGGGTGTGCCTTTATTACGTAAGTGGATGTACAAACATGCGGCGTACAATGCGGCTCGTGTGGACGGCTAGAAAATATAGTTATTTTGTTAAACCTTGATTGTGACTGTTTTTATAATCAGGGCCGACAAGTCTTTGCTTACAAACGTATATTTAAGTCACTAAAAGAGAGATTTCCTGACAAGAAACGGTGAAAGTCACTTTGGTATCAAATGACTTCAATATTTATTGTCTTTTCTAAAAAAAACTGCAATCGTTTTTTATTATTAAAACTGCTTTCTATGTTTTCATATTGTGTGCCTCTAAAGGGTAATGAGTGGTTGTTAATCTTGAGTCTGTAGCAGGATGAATGCAATTTCATTGTCACCTCATTCCACCAATAATCAATGATTTACATTAAGGGAAGACTCTCAAATTCACGTTGACGCCGGATTTCGATTTCAAAAAGGGCAACTCCCAGTGCCACATTCGTCGTCAAGGGAAGGCAAGCGTGCACAAATTCGACCTCGATGTGGCAATTGACTTTTCATTGCCAGACACAAACAGAGAAATGCAGAAATACAAACACCGTGGGAATTCGCAATCGAAGTCTCATCGAATTAACTTTTCGTTTAACCTCCCATCTGGAAGAAATTATGCACTATTTGGAGAAACACTTCGTGTTAAACACATAGCTGACCTCCTGGACCTGGATGAAGCAATCCTAGTTAAGACAGCACCGCAAAATTCCTCAGAGTATGAGTCTTTTTTCCTCGATTCTGTCAAAGAAAGCGAACATAAGCCGAAGAGGAAGAAAATTACATTATTTCGTCAAAGGGAGCAGAAATATATAACATTCCAAGTAAGTTATGACTTTTGTATGGACTTGTACCAGGAAGTTTAATTTAAATCGATTATCAAATAGAGGAACATTTATGTAGAAAAATCACTTACTACAACAATTCTTGATTTTTCGACATGGTGACAACGAAAGATCTCATGTTCAATTCGAGTATCACCAAAAATGGCAAGATTTTGATCAGCAAAATGTTCAAAGCTGTTTTTAATCGGGCGTTTGGGTATTTAGGTGCGTTTGGGACAGATCAAAAGGTAAATTAAGTATCAGTAAGCTGTATTCCATTGGACATGCCCGTGATGATTGCAAAATTCATTAAATTTTAGGTCCCAAATCGTGTTTATCACGGAAAGAACAAATTTCTTCCGAAAAGCTTGAGGGATTGAAGACGTGTTAGGTGTTTTCAAACATTTACTTGGTTTGTGTGACTATGATCGGGAAATTTTTTTAAAATAATTAGCAAATTAGACATGATTATAAGATATCTAAGGTCAATAAATAACCACAAATTAACTTTAAAATGCACTAATCTGTATATATTTATTTTTTAAAGAATATTAAACCCCTTCGTTACAATACGGAAAACTGGAACAATCAAGGTTGCTACGTTCAGGTAAATGATGGAATAATAACTGAGCATTCACTGGAGAATATATCACACAAGACTCCAGTAGCTGTTAGCATTCTGCAGCCACACCGTCAAGGAGAGCCGTTTGCATATATTATTAATAAGAAGGAACGACAAAGCCAACTACACATTTCAGCTAAAGGTAGGCACAGTTGAAAAACATGTATTCCGATCTGCACTCAAGAGTAAAGTACTTGATAGAATTGTAAACCAAACTTAACCCACATGCTTTAGGATACCGCACACATTTGAACTCCCGTTAAGAAATATGAATAAACCTCACTTGTGTGATGGTGGGGCAAGCCTGCGTTCACGTTACTCTAGTGCATAAGGTAGTTCCTAATCAAGTATTAAAGTCCTTAGCGGACAAGGATAAAGAACCTGAACTGAAGTCGTTCCAGGTGACTTTTTTAGATAGGATTGGCTAGATCAGGCAAAGTCAATCAAAATGGGAATTACTTTTGCTGCCTTAGAGTTCGGAATCTCTACATAAGTGATATAGAGTTGACCTTCAGCTTTGTATCTGATATCATTAAAATCGTAAATGCAGCTACTCGCAAACCAAAACATTGGAGAAAGTTTTCGCAGTTGTGCTATAAGTATAAGCAACTTAAGTTGCTCTTCTGAAATTCGTGCAAACTGCCATCATTTCCATCTGGCAACTTTTTAAGCACATTTTTGAGCGAGTTTGTTGGCAACATTTAAACGCTGTAATTTGACGGTCTGTTTGATCAACCTGCAACTTGTTCGGACCTGTACTGGTAAAAACACAAGTTGGCATTAAATTTGCCGAAAATTTAGTGTAACCCATAAATTCATCGGCAAAGGTATTAGCGTAGTTACTAATAAGCTAAATAAATTTAATGCGTTATTGCTGTAAACAAGCAATAAATGTTGTAAGGTTGCAAATCATGACGACAATGCTCATTTCAGTGGCAAATAGGATGTATTCAGTGCTAGTGGGTCTGAAACTACAAGATCAGACTACGGCATTAGTAGATTTTATTACATGTAACATGATTCAACATAAACAAGTTCTATCTAAATATGTAAAGAATGACTGACAGAATCAAAGCACATCCGTAAATAAAATAAACGTAGCGTGTAATATTACAGAAGGTATTCAAGAGATTAGCCAAAATCTAGCTGTTGCAGTCTAACGAATTTTTCATTTCGAAATTTGACGGGAGTAATTTCCGTTGTCTAATCCAGATCATTAATAGTGTCAGAATTGTCTTGTTATTAGTTTCCTCTTAAATCCAGACACTTTCACTCGAGTTGTTGATTTCATGTCAAGCCGGAAAGGTCAGGGCCATCCGCTCGCTCTGACGACTGGTGTCCAGATATTTATTCATTACGTCTAATCTATTTCATCTGGCTCACAAACTGATACGCACTTTTCCACTTACTCTTCTTGTCTGCTAGCAAATTTACGATTGTATCCGTCATAACCTATTTTTCTTTGTTCTTAATTTTTTACACCAGACTAACAGAGGTGAATTAGCAGGGCTGTATATTGTTTTAACACTAATATGGTATCACATCTTTAGTGGATTTCATTAAATGTTTGCTTTTTTACAAATTGGCTGTCAGTCACAAAGTTCTTTATATATGAGGACAGAAGGTGATCCAGAATCATGCAATACTCTTCGAATTCAGAAATGTTTTTCTTTAACAATGTAATATAAAGAGGATTTTTAAAACACTAATGGACTCCAGAAAATTGAAATGTTCGCCTTGGGCATGATGATAGTTTTACCTAAGATTCGTAAAAAATTCATTGAAACACACTGCCTATGCAAATAAGTTCCTAATTTTTAATCATTTTCAAAGTGTATCCTTTTTGTTATTGTCTGGGAACAATTATGATGCGCAAATGCAACACTCCGTTTCGCCTATTTTAAAACGCTACTTGCATGATTCTGTGTGAGTTTCAGTCTTTCTAGCTAAATTTTCATTCATTTTGTGTATCTCGAACTGCCAATCTAATTACCTCAGCTTCAGTCTTGATGTCCACTTAAGTGTCCACGAATTTAATTTAAATTCTTCCACTTCAGAGCGACTCAGTCTCATTTATCTCCAATTGCCCCCTCATGCAATTTAGCAGACCTGGACATAGTTTTATTGCCCCTCAGAATGAAGGAACATTTTGCCAGCCCACTGCCAAACCCATGCACACAAGTGCACAGAGGCGTGCATTCTTGCATGATTTAGAGGCGTCAATAAAGGTGACTTCTCTGATTGAATCATCCGTGCCAGAAATGGTTTGAAATAATTTAGTGGTAGGTGGGAAGGCAGGTATAGCATAGGTCGTCTGCAGTTCGTTTTGGCAGTCTAGCACAGTATGGTTTATCGTACATTTACATAAAAGAGTATAAAAATTGAACAAGATTGGTCATTGTTTGTCAGGAAAATATCCTGCCAAACAGGTCCAGCACATTACGAAACTGAACTCAGTGCATGAAAACTGCCACCTGAGCGGAACACGGCTGCATTTGTTCGTGAACACTGTGCTCACGCTGAGACATCCAGTGTTTGAGTAGTGGGAAACGTTCCAACAGTAAAGTCGGGTCCCATGTATTACCCAGTTTGAAATGGCCCAAACGTGCAAGGCAAGGATCGGCTTCGTCAAGTGGCTCACATCGCCACAGCAAATATGCACGAAAGGGAGGTAGTTGGTGCCAGCAGCTTTGAAAACGCCGAGATCGTTTCAAGCAATGTTAATTCGCAGGACCAGTGGTGTTTGCTGACCAATTGTTCAGTTGGGAAAGCCATGGCCATCGACTTAGGTCGCTGAGGGATTCGGTGACGTTGACTTTTGTAGAGGCAAAAATACCTACAGAAGGTTGTAATGATTGTGTTTAAATGCACATGAAGATATTTGCGGCTGGAAAGCAGTGAGAAAAGCAGTGGGGAGAAGTGCTTTGTTCTGTCATGATAGTGCTTCGGTGCATAAATCACGAGTTTTGGAAGTTTTTTTACATGAAAGTTTTCTTGAGGAAACTTTTCTGCCTCCTGATTTGACTTTGATCTCGTGGGTTCAACTTGCTTTCATGAATTAAAAGAATATTTGAGCAGAGATAAAATGAGGCTCCATGAATGAAACAATACGCACTGTAAATTAAATGTCTCCTCTATTTTGTCATTACAGGCCCAACGTCGTAGTTGCACACATACACATATCTACATTTGTAAGGGAACTGTGAAACACAAATATTGCGGGATTCCTTGTTTTCTATTTTGTTAAGCAACTTGATTAGATGGTGTCTTAGGCTTTGAATATGTGTGCTGTCACGAATGCCATCGCATATGAAATTATCCTCGTTCTAAAAAGCATGAATGTTACTTTTCGGCAGTATTTGTGTAAAATATGCATTAATGTATTTTGTCTTAATGCGAGTAAATGTGGGCTTTATGCGCAATCTTTTAAATTCCCTTCAGCATATTTATCCATTTTTTTGTTTTAGGCAATCATAGAGGCCTTTTTAAAGCCATATTTTGTGATGCTGTTCCGCTGGCGAATTCAGTTAATGCGGTTCACCGGCTTCTTGTGGACACAGACCACAAGTTTACTCTTGACTTAATGGAGACACTAAGTTTCGTTTCAAAAGCCAGTCGCAGGCCAAAAAGGAGGCAGCTTACACTGAGTGGTCAGTACCCTTAAGTTCTTATTTATTTTGTACATTATTTATTACTTGGCAAAATTTCTGTTTATCTTTGATTTTGTGCTTTTTTAATAAGTCACACTGCTTGAGTATGCTGTGGACCCCAGCATGTGGTCTTGAACCACCCCGGGGCCACTGAATTTCCTCTGGCCCGATTACATTTCCCTGATACCCGCGATGCAGAAAAAGGCCGGAGACGACGTGGACACAACCGGTTACTTCAGAGCTCAACCACGTTGATGTCGTTGTGTCTTGTGTGGGGTTTGTGTGTGTGTTTACACCTCCGATGTATGAGTAATATATGCGCTAACACCGAGATCTAGGTGTGAGGATAATCCAAGATAAATATTCGTGCGAATGAGATTCTGCGGGGCTGGTAACATGCAGCGAAAATGAGAACCTTGTGTCGGAGGATGGTGTGATCGGAGTAAGGGGTGTGAATAAACACGATTCACAACAAGTACGCAAGGGTAATCAAATTGTAGGTGATTGCATGAACTGAATCTAAATAAAATTTGTCACGCATTTTTTTGTTTAAGTTAATAACAATAACTTGTTGTTTACACAAATTGTAGCCTTGATGCCACCGTCTACTAAGTAAAGCACTTAAATGCTAAATAGTGAAACACCACTGAATGAACTTCTTATGCGAATAAACACTGGTATTTTTAGCGTCGCCGTGTGACAACAAACCATTAATATCACAAACCCTAGAGATGTTATTTAAATTAAGTTCAATTTAGTGTGTGCTATCTGCTATTTGTGGTTTTCAGATCACCAGTAGTTTACGGAGCCTCAAAGCATAAGTATAGTTACAACACAAAAATTATGTAAGTGCCAGTTCGTTCACAAAGTACACTTTACCAACATAAATGGCTTTAAAGTTCTGTAGTGATTTGTCATTTCCTTTTAGACATTGTTCTAGATTTCAATGAGCTTAAAGGAACCATCCACATCCGCTGAGTTATGAACTTGTTCGCCACATGCTTTAAAATTAATATTTACTTATTAAAAATCAGTAGCAATAATTCGTGGTTATCAATAAAGACCATTGGAGCTACGTGGATGCGATCGGCGGAAGGTAAAAAAATATGAATTCGATTGAAATGACTGCTAAACAAGACAATAATGCAAAATAAGTTTTGATAATTTTTGTAAATAAGTATTGGTGGATTCTTTAAGACAGTGGAAAGTCCTTTAATCGCGCCTCTGGCATGATCCACTGTGTCTACTAAGTTACCGGGCAAATTTCAATGCATAGATATTGCAAAGTAGCCCAGTTTCAAAATGGCCCAATTATTAGTAATAATGATAGGTAAGTGAAGAAAATTGCCCAATGTTAAAATGACTCTTCTAATTTTCAATCCTTATCTGTTCTGCAAATACGGTATTCTTCAATGGCGCATAATTTGATATCTCATTTCTCGCAGATTAACAAAGATTACTTATTTACATCTCCTTCAAGTGACTCAATTTTTAGCTTCTTAGTACAGATTGATGAGAGTCAGATGTCCTTAAAATTACACAGATTAGGCCTAAGAGCTTTAGTAAACACATAACGCCAGTAGCTGGTTGAATTAACCCTTGTAGAACATAGACAAATTGGATCTGATTACAAATAAATAAATAATTTTTGCTAGGCCAATAGTAACTTAGTTAGGATTTGAAGAAATGGCCAATTTCATAGTCAGCGTTAATCAAGTACAGCATGTTACTTTGTAATTTCTTCATATGTGACACTGCAGAATGAGATCTTAATTTCAACTCCATATTAAACTAAAACCTCGTCAATCTGCCCAGTAGCCTTGTCATTTCCCCACCACAGTGCACACACGCAGCTGGGTGCTTGACGTCGACAAGATCCCCTCATCATACTGCAGTTCTTTGTTTGAATCTCAACTCAATACCTTAGTTGCATCATAGCACTAGAGTTCAATACTAACTGACTCGATTTTTTTAAGTAAAAGTGACTTGTTTTTTCTTGGCACCAAGCGTAATTGTAAATTGTACACAATTTGCTGTTAGCAATTTACGAAGTCGGGTGTTCTTGAAATTGAATGACCTTTTCAAGGTCAGACCCATCCTCAGTGTCGGTTTATTGCACTGACTCAGGAAGTGCGTGTGTGCCGGTCACTAAGGGTGCATGAGTTGGATGAACTGCCTGGAGCGTTGGCCCCAACGAGATGCGATGCGGCCTGATTCGTCACCTGCGCAGGAAGGCAGAAAATCCTAACGGAAGTGGAAGCCCAAAACCAGACGGCAAAGAAACCATGTTCCAAAAAGAAGCTGTTTAATTTACTCACAAGAGTTCACTTTAAAGTGGAAGGCAATAAAACCCTAATAAACTGCAATCACGTCTGTTGCAGCGGTTCTTTTTGTGTCGAGAATGGTTTTTGTTTACTGTGTGCGAAATCTCAAACAATACCTGCTACTTTTCAATACTCAAGTAATACCAATATTTGGCAAATGTCATTGCCATCCATAAAATTGCCTAAATACTGTTGCAATCAATGGGAGCTGCACGATAATCCTTCTGCTTAAATCTTTAAAATTATTACCACGCACATAGGACGTTATCACAATATTTTAGGTCATAAATAAATCTTTAAAACAATCACAGAGGAAATTGAGTAAATACACCTGCTGCCAAATCGTCCGCCACTTCGCATGATTTCACGAACAGCCACCAAAACCAAAGACTGTGGAGAAAAAGAAAGGGAATAATCTCAGCAAATTTAACCACTTGCACCCATTAAGGCAGATCAAACTTCAAATTAAAAAAAAATAATGTGTAATTTTCATTGCAAAAACCAATCGCGATTTCGCAAGACAAAGTTTAATTTAAGGTGGCTGTGGATGAACTGGATGTTTTAAAAGGTTTTTTAAGTAGGCTTATGACTCAAACAATGCTTGGTTTTGGTAGTTGTAGACTGATCACTGCTACCATTTCGTTACTAAGTTGCGACTCCAAAGTGAGTGATCTGCAAATTAAGCATTCAACTTTCACTGCAACCCTGGTGAAGGACAGATAATTCTTCCGACGTAAACCTCAATTTCCTCATCTAATACTTTTTGTCTAAAACATATGTCATGCAAAACAAATTCTTTATAATGGCTTATAACAGCAGTAAACTGTGAAACGAGAAGCCAACCTAACCTCAAGCCTTTTGTAGTTTATGTTGGCAAATTTCAAACTATCAGTAGAACGACTGTTACTATTTCTAAAGACTGGCTAGAACCTTGTTATAGAGACTACAGTCAGCTGCTGAAATTTCGTATGGGGCGGGACCTTGGCACTTTCAGAAGTCTTAGTCCTGCTTAGGTGATGCTCGTCAAGTTTTTCCGTCCACATCGCGAAGAGAACGTGTCTTTTACGACCACCACTATTACTGTTGGCTTCTGCAATAAACAATCTGAAGCCCATTCGGAGCCCTCGTTCGGGCATAAGTCAATTACGAACAAATCATAAACGTGGCTTATGTTGGGACTCTTTCATGCTGAGTAAGAGGTACAGTTTCGTTGTAATTATGAAATACCTAAGAGCCGAAATCCCCGACCACCCCGAGTCTGCACCTCCTTTGCTGGCGTCACCGAACGGCAGCCTCTGTGAACGCGAACTGGCTGTGAAAACCATGGGGCGAATTGATTCCCTCAATCTGGTTACGCGTCCTTTCGTGCATCGCATTCTGATTGGCAGAAGACACGATGCGTGTTCTCGCGTGGCCATTGCACGAGTTGCCTTCAGGCGTCCAATGAAAGTTGGCTTCGATGCCCTATTCCATACCGCGCACGCCAAACATTTTCTCCTCTTGCTGCTCTTCATAGGTGGGTTGCAGCACAGCGACCAAAAGATATTTTTCCAAAGGTACCACTATGGGATGGTTTGGGCGATTGACTAAAGTAGTTTTTTTTCATAGCGTAAAAGTCGCTCATTATCCTCTTCTTCTTTTAAGGCTGGGTAACTGGCACCCCGGTCTACATCGAAATCAAACTTGGACTGCGGTATGCTACGCACTATCCTCCAATAAATATATCGGAGTATGTGCTCATCGACAAGGATGTAATTCTCTTTCCGAGTCCAAAGAATCGTCAAGATCATCCACAACCCTTCGCTCTTAGTTTCGAAATCGGCATTCCTGACGGAACGCCCCTCCTCATTTACGTTCATCTCTCCGATTGCCAAAGTACACATTTGCAGTATCTCCTTAGAGGTGGACAAAAGCAGCAAGTACACACCCTTGCTTTCCTCCAAACACAAATTGAAATGCCAATAATGCTTATTGACACACAAGGCCTCCACACTCCTTTGCCATTCCTTCTGCTGTCCGTATTTCTGGCCATCTTATACCTGATGCTTTTTGTAGCCTTCCTCCTTCTTTGCCTATGTAAACCAAGACGGCGCCAATTAGTTTTGCCAACACTGCTCTTCCAGAGCCCAGTGCCGCTCAGTTCACGAGCCTCGTCGCTTTCGTCTGCTTTCACAGAGGCGGCAAAGTCGTCAACTTCAGGATTAATGGCTGAAGACTCGAGTCCGTATTCTTCACCTGCACGTGAAAACTCAAAGGGAATTGTCAAATCGACACGACGTCTTCCGACCGTGGACGGTATTCCAATGTCGCGGAAGGTACTCATCTTCCTTTACGTCTGTTTCCGTGCATTTACAATCTTCCTCTTCACGTTCAGCGTCGGGCTCTCTGTTTTGCTTAGTATGGAGTCTGATTCATTTAAAACACTTGTCTCCTGCGTACAAAACGCCAAAGGTGACAGAATTAGAGAGATTGCTAGCCAGGAGGCCATTAGGAAGACTCTATCGGTACAAAGAGGCCGACGGACTGCCTCGCCATGGTTGCAAGAACTTCGGCAGATAGAAAAGGACTCCGACGCTGAACTTTCTCGACAAGTAAGTACGCTATAAGCAGAAATCAGTCCTCGGGTTCCATTAAATACTCTTCTGTGTTGGTGATAAATTTAAAGCTCTGTACCAAACGCATTCTGCAGAAGTGCAAGAGACTAGACCAATTACGTAGTACCAACCAAATAAACTGCAGATAATCCTGTGCGGCATTCCCTCTTATGAAGAGACTACATTTGGATGTAACTTAAATCCTGTGCTGTCGAACGGGGAGATTTTGCATAAAGCGTTCGAACGTAGCATTTCGATTCAAACACAATTTGGAGCCTTGAGCTGGCTCCCAGGTTGTGGGGTTCAATCCATGATAACTACTCGTGCTCATTTATTCTTAATACATCAAGCCACACGGGCTGCGATCAGGATTCTAAAAAGAAATGAACTGACCAGGCTTCAATCGATCAGAGTACGAGCCCAGACAAGGAGTGGCATTCCGACTTATACTGGAGCAGTATCTCTTCCTCCAGTTCGTGTGCTTGTTCAACCAAGTGGTCTGTTCTAGCAGGAGCCGTAACATCTACACCTGATAACCACATTATGCTAGTTAACTGGTAGCTTTTTTGGCAGGAGGATAGAATTTGTTCTCCCGTAGACGATTGTCGAAAACGACAGTTTGGCCAACTGTTTGAGTTGTTTTGCCTGAATTCAAAACATTAGTAGACTAGTCAAGAAATTTGAAGGCTGGCAATCACTTACCCCTTTGATATATATTTTTTAATGATTAGGTAACGCCCTGATTTCAATTCCGGTTTAGAAAGTGGTGTGGCCAATACATTGTGGAATCAACCTAAAGGCATTTCTTAGACAATCAGTGGAATGAATCATTGGTAAAACATCTCGTTGGTGAGTAGCAGAACAGCTTTATGACCTGTACATGAGTTGTTTGCGAAAACATCGTCGACATTCTTTAAAAAGGCAGTTTAAAGGGCACCATTATGATCCAGATGCCGTACTGTGGGTTATTTAGCCGGCTTTGTATAGAGAAAATCTCTTCCCCGATGTACTCTTAATCTAGTGCAGACGAGCAAGCGAATAGAAGTCCAAGGGAGAAAAGGGCCTTAACTGGTCCCTTTATTTTTACATTTCCACGCAAACTACGTGAAAGTGACCAGCACTTAGGAACGGGCATAAGTTACCGAAATCAGTTTTCCTCACCCACGTGGGCTGGGTTTTGGATCAGTTTCAAAATTCTAAAAATGATAACTTAAAAAGTTCACGTAAGTGAATTTGCGTTTGTAGGGTTTTGTAACAGTGAAAGGCTACATTGGCACCCAATTCCCCGTTGACAGCCGCATTACTCGAGGACAAAAAAGGGGCCGGTAAAAAAGGCTGCACGACACATTCACCCGCCAGTTGTGAGGTTTCAATGTGCGCACGCGCGCGCGTGCGTGTGTGTGAGTGTTCGTGGTGGGCTTTTGGACCGAGACCAGTGAAAGGTGGGGATGAGTCACAAGCACCAGTCGACTTGCGGTATGCACGTTCGGACAAGCTTCCGCTCATACGCGTCTGCTGACATCCCACAGCAGACCCATTTAGGCAACGGATTAATGAGCATATCGCAGGTCTGAAAACATCCGCGGAAATTGCAATCACAAAAATCACATTTATAAAAAAAATAGTTTTGAATATTATGAACGTAGCAGTCACAAGGTTTTACATATATTTTCAAAGCGAAACATACGGGCTGTAAATGCACACGCGCATTGTGTGCAGAAGTTGACATAACAGATCTAGTTCACAAAAGACGTTTTAATTACCTTTGAAAGCGTGATTTTGTACTTAAAGCAGGTCAGGTCTTTCTGCATTTCGTAAAACGTTTAACTATCCTTGAAATGATGGCGCGTGTAGTCTCTTAATTTGGAACATAGCATTCCGTTGATTTATATCAAATTTAACAAAAAATTAACTCAATAGAGATTTCAAACATTATCTGTGCTGGTAGCCTTGGTATCTATTAGACGTCTTTGCTCTTAATTAAAGTGAACCATGAGACTAAGCATAATTCAGCTCGGATTTTATAATTAACTCATTCTCGTCATCCTTGATGACGCTACTCACAAATTTTGTCATTCAAAAATGGACATTCAGGGTATTGAAGTAAGAAGGGGTTTTGCAATATGTTGTAAAAACAATACCGAAAAGGTTGGTTTTATGCCAGATTGGGGTTTTCAGTTAGTACCACTGGATGCAGTTAGCTGAGATGGCAGCTGCTGGTCGTTTGAGTAAATAGTACAATAGTACAAAATAATGGGCTACTGTGTAAGTTGTTGCCATAGAAGTAAGCATATGCAGCAAGCAAAATCGCCTTAATTACTTTTTCGTTATTCAGGTTATGACTTGAACGGTTAGCATCAAATAACAGACTCATCTGTGCTTTGAAGTTCTGCACTCCAGATACTCCAACGCTCCATGAACAAGCCACCGAACGAGTTTAGGGCATAGTGCCCATGAGTTGCATGGGGATAGATTGCCAGTATTTTGAATTTAAGGTTATTTTTAGTCAGACACTGCGAATAACAATTGGCATGCAAAACCAGTAAGCTAAAATACGATTATTTCTTAATATCTAGGAATTTATACTAAAGAATGCGGGACATTTTCTTATTTGGCAGCCGAAAGGTTTTGTTGAAATGGCTGTTTGAATGGGTAACTTACACCTCAGGTGTAAGAATTATTTGAATTTGTCTATAGCCAAATAATCCTAAGCCACGATTTGAATTATTTAAATTCAGCACACTAAAGTTGCTGCCGGTTGACCATGTCCCAGTCGTGCACCGTCTATAACTGTAACAATTTTTCAGCTATTAAGTTTTGCATTGCAAAAGAACTTCTAATCAAAATTAAGTCTTTCAGGATTAACCATGGATCGAAAAATTATGCTTAGGAGAAATTTATGTAGGATATTTTGTTTTCTGAATGACTCATTTGCATGTTGATGCTTTTAGATAAGACAACGCAAATATAAAATACGTTTTTACACCCATCCTCTTCGATATCGACTTGTGAAAAGTGTGCAATAAGATAAAGAGGTGCTCATGACAAGTGTCACTTAAGCGATGCTTCTATAGTAATAAAATGACAAAACCGAAAGTTTGCGTATGTGTACATACTTTTGACTACGGCCACGTAACCGGTGTTATTGTCATAGAAATAATTTTTATAGTTGTAATCACAAGTTTTGGATTCAGCTAATTACTCCTGTTTACATTCTTTATGATCGCGAGGTTTAAAAAGGTGTCTGATCCAAGTATCTATTTTGATGGAACAGGTTTAGCCACTATTCACATTATTTCAAACAAAGCTTGTTCGTGTAAGTAAAGCACTGTTAGCTTATTTAGTTTTTCATCCAAAAAGTGAGAAATTTGACCTGCCTCTAATTTATCAAAAATGTCTTAACGCTATCTTGTTATTCGAATGATAAACAACGATTGAATCTCATGATATCTTATGAATGACACCTTAAACTGTTGAGAAGCTTGTTCTTTATTAACCGTTTGGTTTTTAACCCATAGAAAACTACGTAGCTGGCCAGCACGTATCTAAAGCAAGGTTGTAACTTGTGTACAAAATGACCACATGCAAACAACTAACTTAAAGACGCAAGGATTACTCCGGTCACATTCTACCAAGGGGCATTCCAATGAGATAAGGAATGGGTGTACAGTCATGGAACAGCAAATTCTACAGGTGGAGGCGTAAACATAATTTATTCGAATATGCGTTCTTAAGCAAAATCACACGTATGTGGAAAAAGTAGCAGTTAGCTTGCAGCATTTCCAATCCTTTAAATTTACCTCAATTTTTGGAATTTCGGACAAATTAATTCTGATTACTATGTTAGTGTGAATCGTTGCTTCCATGCGACTGTTCATTCTTCCAAGGGAAGTTGGAAAGTGCAAGCTGGCTCTGTGATGCTCAATTTTTAAATCATCTACTTAGTGGGACCATTTCAACAAGTGATAAAGTGCAACTCATAGACTTGAAGAGTTGCAAAATAAAGGCACCAATGGATGAGTGAAGTTCCTAGATTGTTCCATTATTCTAATTGATGTCCCATTGTTACCGCCCAATAACTAAATAGCCATCCTTTCAAATGACTAAAAGCACGTTAATTAGGCTATTAAGCATTGTTTGCATGGGGTAGAGGGACTTACAAGTAGGCTAAACGGTAAGACTTACAAGTTGTATATTTTGTATTGTACACCACTCGTCATCTTCTAAATGCGTGGAAGTTCATTTATCAACCAGCGAATTCTAAATGCTTCAAAAAATACAATTTGATTGAATTGAAACAATTCGTATCGCAGTCTTAAATTGCCTTCACCTTTCTGTAGGTTGTTACCAAAATTTGTTGTTAGTCTTGACCATGATCTTGTTAAATGGGTAGAACGATGATTATTTTGATCTTCATCTGCAATTCAGCTTGAATCGAAATGCACCGAAAACTAATAATGAGTTCCTGTTTTCGTATTCCTTTCTCGGCTTTGGTGTTAGGCGTAAAATTTTAACTACTGGCTTTTGAAGGGTTAGTGTCTCTGATTTTTATTGAAAATAAGCAAAAGACACATCTGATACAATCCTCTTAAAATGCCCTACCATCCTCATTCTATACGTCGTCATTGGCTAAGGTATTCAAAGCATTACATTACACGCAGTTCATACCAACCTAGAAAAACAAATTTTCCTATTTTAAAGGTACCTAAATATAAGGCCTATCAGTTAAGCAAGCCAAATAATTTTAAGTTTTCTAGGATTCGTCACGTTGCATCGAATTTATCGCGTGTGTGAAGCACATAAGTCTTTGTGTGCATTTCTGGTTGTTTATCTTAGACTTATTCGATAATTCAAGTAATTCAATTTAACCAAAATACTGGCTTGTAAAGGTTAAAACCACAATTAGGTTTTTCGTCCAATGCCCGTGCAATAGGTTGAGTCGGAAGGTCTTTATCTCCACTGACTCAATGCCTGTCAGCATGTCCGCACAAATTTTTGTTGTCCATGCACATAACAGTATTTTTAATCGTATAAATTTACCTAAGCATATCGCTTTGATTTCTTAGGGAACTATCTACACTTATCTATTTCCTATTGTAAAAAGAAAGCACAAGGCCACTTGAGCCAAAACAGCATAAATTAGTTTTAATAATTTCTTTTTTCCGCAGTGCTTTGAAAAAAATAAAAGCTGAAAATCATAATTCGTCCCCTGATAACAACAACCCCGCGTTTGTATTCAGTAGTGACATGAAATAGTGTTTAGACAAAATGAAGAGGAAACGGTTGTAAAGTGGCATCATCACCCTTAACACTCTCAGAACCTTAAAACCGCATAAGGCGGAGGCGTTTTAAACCCATGGTTTTGCTTTTAACACTCGCGCCCAAGTGATTTAAGTCTCCCATCGCTGATCAGTTTTAGCTTGGAGGCTCTTCCGTTCGCTAGCCGCGCGGTGCTTCTTAATTTTCAAGTAAATGTATGCGTAAAAGGTAGATCATGTTTAAAAGGCAGTCAAAATGAGGAAAAATTACCAATACTTTGGGTACTTAAAACCCTGAGGTTAGTTCTCCAACTTGAAATGGATGAATTTTATTTGTCTCGGGAAATTTATTTTAGGAAAATGTCGGAAACCGAATCTAATGCAAAAATGCGAAAACAGCAAACAACGTTACTATCACCAGAAGTATAAATTATGTGTAAGGGATAGGTTATTTATGTAAACCAATGCGAAGCAAGTCTACAGGGAATATGTTTCTAGATCTACTATTTTGCGGATGCTTAGAATTTTACATTGTGATGTCCGAGGCTTAAAAAGAATGCTTCAATCGTATTGAAAATTGGCTTTCCAAATAAAGTAACTAGGTGAGTCCTTCAGTGACCTGTTTCAGCTTTCATTCAGGTAATTGTATCATCTATAAGGCTTTGTAAATGTCGTTTAGATTTTTATATGAAAGTAGGTCGGCAGAAATAAAATTTTATGCTCAAAGGATAGAACAACATTAGACTCTTTGTAATGAGATCCTGCCTCCTTTTTGGGTTCCAAATATGTAGTTTGCAAGGGTTTGAAATTTTGTGTTTGTTCATACTTTGTGTATGGCTATTGCTGATGTGTTTTGATCAATGAATATTTGAGTACCTCTTCAAAGCATCCACACACGCAGATGATAAGTTAGCCAGTTTTTTGTTTGGAAAGCTAATTTACCAACGTACGCATCCGTGGATTGTTAAGACTGTCATTACTACAAAGCCTAATTGCAAATACTTGATTTAGTGGACTATTACTCACTTTTCTCAGCTCCCCCTTAAATTTATTTCGGTTTTTTTTAATAGATGAAAATTTAGGCCCACAAGCTAAACGGGTATTTTCGTGAACGCGGGTAGTTGTTCATGTTGTAAGACACCATATAGCTTGTACCGATATTTGGATAAATTAACGCCCAAAGGCTGACTTTGGAAAGCGTCACTGCCCTCCGTTTTTACACTACTTCAAAGGGCTACGATATCCGATAAACAGTTCTCAAGCCTGTGGGTCAGGAAATGCTACTATATTCTACAGTGGGGTTTTCCCTTTCTTCTGATACACATACACCTTGACGATGTTGCATTTTTCTTCACTAGGAAATCAACACGGCGCCAAATTGTTTCACTGATTTCACGGCGCCACTAACGCTGTCACTTTTATGCGTGATTACGGGGTGAAAATATCAGTGATCTATTTACGCACGGGATTTTATGATTTATAATTGCGTCATGAAAATTGTAATAATTTCCTCAATCTTAGGATAAAAAGTAATCATAATTAACGTGACTTATGGGTTTAGACTACGTAGTTTCCTTGTTTAGAGGTTTTTTTTATTTACAGGGGCCTTTATAGCATCGCTTTGACAATTTTAAAAATCTAAATAAGCATATTTTTGATGTTGTTGTATACCATTTTTTTAACAGTTGTCTGACATCATTTATTATATGACATTTAAACATTTATGAAATAGGATCAACCTTTTCCCATTCCTGTAAGAGCGTTCTCACACCATAAATTTATGCAGTTTTGTTCGAAATAATTAGGTTCAAATATGCCAGGAAGCAAAAAAGACTGCAAATAGTCAGCGGGACAATGTGGGCAGAACCATTCACTTATTCGTTTAGCCACGAAATGTCACTGTAGTGCAAGTGTGGGGACGTTTATAGCGTGCTTTGTGAGCAGTGGGGTAACGTTGAGTGAGAACTGATAAGAGATTCGGTAAAACATTTAGTCAGATAAAACTCTTCCCACATGCTCACACTGAGATGTCTTCATTAACACATCATTTGACCTCTCTGCTAGAAACTAGGTTTAATCATTATCCAATAACCAATTTATTGAGCCACAAGAGTACGCTTCACCCATGCATTTGCAAGTTTGCACATTGGACTTAGCGAGATGTTTGAAATAGATTGTTATTTTTCTGCATACTTGCGTGGGGAATTTTTGTGTCTTGCACCCAAGATTGATTACTATCCGACTGAGATTAAATCCATGAGGAATGCTCAACTAAAATGAGTTTTTATTCACCATACTTAATCCTACTAATACAAAGGCCAGACTTTACGACTGTCAAGCCTTTTAGGATCACTCAGCAGAGCAGTCTTGGTTCATTACTTTCACAAAGCTATCTGATGACGCAGGTCGCTGGTCTTTTGGCTAACTGAAAAGCTGTGTGGAAGAAAAATGTTATTAATTGACTAAATTCCCATTTAGATGATAAGCGCTTGAAAGCTCCTGTTTTGAACAATTACACACCTATTCTCTCTACGGTTAGAGTGTTGTTGTAATCGGACCCGAACCCTTGGTGCCCGCAACCGCCTACTTTGAATTTTGCTGCCCTGAACTTTGTTATGAATATGTCGTTTTTACTGTCAGGCCACTGAGGAAGATCAAATGTGTGTACTTTTAATTGTAAATTGTGCTCGAAGCGCCAGACTTAGGATAACTGGTTTCCTGGATAACATAGTACCTACTAAATTGAGATAATGTTGCTTAATTTGATTATTGTCAACTAACTGGTAATTATTAAAATTTTCGTGTTGCACTTTGGAGCTAAGTTCTTTTTTTAAACGAGCGGATTCAAGGAATAAAAGTTGAATGAGAACTATTCAGTCATTCTGCATGACGTCACAGAAGGCTGTTAGGCAGGTTATTAAAAGACATTGTAGTTTTAGGACTTCTAAATTTTAATTTTTAGACGGCCTACTTCATTCAGCAGACGGCTACTTGCGAAATGCAGGAGATGCGAGCCTCAGGCGAGATTGGGCTAGCAATGGCCGACATTGCAACTCTTGTCACAGCGAGGGCACAGAACAATACTTCTGGCTTGAGGCAGTCGACAAACAATCCACAAGATTTCTTTCATTACCTAGCTATTGTAAATGCAACTTGGGAGTCAGTGGAAAACGAGTTTTGGAACCCCCACAATGTCTCTGTTCAACGATACATGGAGGAGGTAAGACAAATTCTATCGTCGAAGGTCATTTAAAACCCAGAACGACAAACCCCTGTCATGCGTAGTGTTCGTTGACGTCATAGATAATCTTTGGACGTAACAGCTAAACGTTTTGAGTCGAAGAATATATCTGGTTAATCTATTCGACCACGTAAATTTTATGCTGATCCTGTTTACGTAGATAGGAGTCAAAGCCAGTCTCAGATATTATCAAGTAATAATAAGTGATCGTGCTCATTAACGAACACGCGTAGCTCCAGTGGACTTCATTGCGAGACCTAGCCGAAAACGCTTCGAAAATTATTGTTTCTGTGGTAGTGGGATGTTTGATTTAATCTAAAAATAAAGTAATTTTCCACCTTGCTAGCTACCTTGTTCGTTTATTGTAAGAATAGAGGCTGTGTGGCGTACTGGCAAGAGTGCCATTCATTCTCCCGCCGCAGTTACGCAAAATGGCATGCGTGCTTAGTTCAAAAAGAAGCAATTCATCGTGGTCACAATGACCGAGCATTGTCTCTGTGAATCCAGGCTATACTCGTGTTCAGAAGCTGGCATCACAATTCTTCATGAATTCGCTTGGAATTTGCTCGTCAAAGACAAAAATTGAATTACATGACCCAAGGCCATTTTAAAGTTGAAATGAAAAGCTGAAGAAAGCCGTCATTAGATGAACTACCGGGTTGAACGAAGTTCTTTTTCAACAACTACTTTTCAACCTTAAACTAGGATATAAATCGTCAACTGAGCTCCTGTAACACATGTGCCTTCTAGATGTTAGTGATATAGTCGATGACCCAGTTGTACGCCAAATGTGGTTTAAATGCCTGTCACCCAACTTCAGTTCTATCCTCCAGCTTGAACGGCCTGATATGTTACCCAAGAAGCTAGCGAAGGTAGGTGAAAACGCCCACAAATATCTTCCAAGTAACGAAACACAAAATTACTGCTGCTGATGTGTCGGTAGACATTGTTGACACAAGCATGAACAAATTGAGGGAAGAGGTCTCCAATTTATTATTGGACTTAAATAAGCGTTTGTGGGTAGGTGTAACGACAGCAACACGCTTTTCGTTTTTGCAACTCGTCAACCCAGGAGGTAATCAGGCTTATATTGGTACCATTACCGCCATGGCGACTAGGCGCGAGCCTGTAAATACCCATGCAGCCATCTCGGGTCTTCTAATCACGCAAACTCACATTAAATACGACAACCGACCCATAACGGCGACGACCAGCTTTGGCACTTTATCTAATCGTCACCGATACCATAAGCTGTTTTAAATTTTATTGAAACTGGTGTCGAGGTTACCGTAACCCTCCCAAGGCCTGATGAACATAATCTTAATGACTTTGACCAACCACTTTACGCTGTTAAAAACGCGACCACGACAACGTTCACCTTAAATATGGACCTAAGGCAAAATTTCTCCTCGATTTTTACCGTAATTAATATGACTAATATTGAATTCCATTTTCAGTTTGTTCTCCTAGTCGACGTCGGCCAGCGAAAGCTCCTTGGAAATCTGTACATGGAGTTTTAACTTCAATGATTTCGTTAGGACTCCGTTAAGCATTGTCCGAACCTAACAGTTATGAGTAATTTTTAAGCTCGTTAAAGTCGTCAAGGTGGCTTAGACGCTCAATGAACGCACTTACCTAGTCCCATTGTGATGAAAGGCCCACCAATAATTGCTAAAGTTAGACTAAATATAACTGATAAAAAGAAGTTGAGTATAGCTGCTGAATTAGCATAAGTTGCATTTCCAACAGCTCCTGAGCACCGCACTACAAATGAAACCTAAAAAATCAGGGAACTCTTGATCTTTCAGCTATTTTAGGTCATGATCTATGCCACAGTTCCTGATTGGAACCCTGGTCCGCATATTCATGACTGTCATTTGATTTTAGACATTACTTAACCTTGTCCAATAATGACTTCATGTACCTGCTGCCTTTGATGACGTATCCAACATTGTCATTACTAATTGATTTAGATTATTTGTGTTCTTACCAATGCCCTACGGTTTAAGGAATAAATCCAGACTTTTAGGGTTCATAGGCCAACTTACACAGAGTTTTAAATTCATCTATTAAATGACTTACCGCCAGCAAAGACAGGGAAGCGTTTGTTGCATTTACGAAATATTTTCACCAGTCCTAAATCATATGACATTACGACAAATCCTCTTAAATGCGTATTCTGTGTGGGGAGTTTTGACACCACATCGAGGCAGAAGGCATCAGATTCCTGATTGAGAAGACATTTGCAATCCAGAATTATCCAATGCCAGAGGCAACTTGCAGCCCTAGTCATTTTCTTGGCCTTGCGTAGGCTTTCTTCCTCCTATTAATATAATGTTATCCTCTCTGACAGACCAACTTTAAAGGAATCTCAAGAAGTTAAACCTTTCAAAAGTGTCTGAAATATCATTTCAAGTAACAGGGGACGCTATAGAAAATTTTGCAAACCTGTTTCACTTGAGGACAGGAAAAAACCTGTTATTGCGAACGGGTGTTTTTTAATTCGATAACCGTAGTGAATCATCATCCTTCTCTTCCCAACCACTTTGGCCCCCTCATACCAGTTACAGTCCCTTCTTAGAAGAACTATTGACAGTTAGCTTTAGGGTGAAACAGTACTGTCATTTATTGAGAGGGCACGAGTTCACGGATTTTACTGAACCCAAACCACTTATTCATGCTCTCCTCGCAGCACCTGTTTCGCAATATACAATGAGTATCTGCCACGTTAAAGTGACTGACAACTTTGTGGCCAACACACGCTCTCAAGCATTATTCATAGTTTTCTTAGCACTTAACATTGATTTCGAACAGTAGGCCGTACCTCTGACGAATGTTGCTTAACGACTTCGAAAGCTGTCGGAAGTACGTGCACTATGTCACTCGGCCAACTGCTCCTGGTCTATATAGCAAATGGATATTCAAGAATTTTTACTTATCTGCATATCCTGTGGTATGTTGTACTGTGCAATTAATGAATAACCGTTATATTTGGTCTGGTGATTACACAGATTTTCGGTTTTTGTTCAAACTCCGCATTGAGAGTCAGCTTAAATTTGTTCAACGACATGCTCCATCACATCCAAGGTATATTCAACAGGTACATAGCAATAAACTTAGACTTCATCCACCATCTCGTGAAATTACCTCTGGACTCAACTGAGTGAACGGTTTTACCTGGTGGCTGATTACAGCCCCTATTAAAACTGTGCACACATTTAAATCATGTCTATCACCGTTCAGTGTTCCTAGTTCCACCACCACCAATCACGGGAACAATACACACATTGATCCTGTGGAGATCTAAGCCGCTTTTTAAAGGCAACCATTGCCGCGTTCCAGCTTATCACTCAACATCGGTAGTCGGGTCGAACGTGAAAAAAGACGTCAAACGCACTCGGGCAAAACTTATCCTTTTAAATAACTATGCGTCTGCCTAGTGAGGTGATTACTAGTTCAACGCCACAATTGTCAAATCCTTCATTTATTCAAATTCTATCAACCAAAAGTCTTCATTAAGAGTACAGTATCCTTAGTGGAATTTTATTACACCAAACTCGGATTTTGTGTATGTCGTTAGTATCAAGAGGCCTCCTTCCATTAAACTCACGATGACCATTTTAAAGTTTTACGACACTTAATTTCTTACAAGTTATAGAAAGGGATCGCAGCATACCGCAGCCATTGATAGTCTGAAAGTTCCTTTTACCAATGACAGTAAGATCCTTTCCTCATTTACAATGCAAACATAATGTACCCCACACTCTGCCTTTTCCCCTACCTCCTGTTTTGGGCGACTCCAATGACCTAGTTGGGCTGACAGCCCATCGCTGCTTATTCACAAACCTAAATGTCAAGATTTTCCTGCCAAATTTGCTCCCAAGGCAATCTGAAGCAAGAGACCAAAGACATTGATACTTATATTATAAATTCAGAATTCGATTTAATGCGTAGGAAAGGCAAACCTACTTTCATCCAGCATTTCGTTTAAATGCGTCTAGATTTTATCTAAAATTTCGATGCTTACATGAAGAAAGAATGAAATCGCTGCGAGATGCGAAATGAACTCTGCAACTTGTACTGACTTGTGATACCTTACTACCTTCGTGCCAGACAAGAAGCCGTCTAGACAATCAGATGGTTCAACACTGGTCACCATATACACTTCTGCTCGAGAGCATGTTGGATAATCCCTGGTTGGCGACAGCACGCAGAGCCGTAAACGCCACAAATGAAGCCCTGTCCAGTCCCGATGTCGGTCGTTTCAATATTCGCTCGCCCTCGACTCCGGGTTATTTTGTTGGACTGACGCCAGCGAATCCGCGCGAAGTGGAAGCTCTCACGTTCGCTGGTTTCCTTGGCATTCCACAACCCGCTAATGCCCGATACGCCGAGGCGCGAATGTGGAACAAGTATGTATGACTATATTTTTTACTTAAAACACGTGTTGTGATATGTGTAAATCTTTGTCTACAAATAGGTTCCTAATTGCGTAGGTTGCCGGTAACGAACAGGGAACGCGAACCATTATTATTTTGTTCAAATTTATCTAATCGGTGTTCGCATGCTTTTGATTGACAATGTTTGAGCCTCATACATTGAGTCGTATTTGTTGAAAGTGATACACACTGAAAGCCAAGTAAAACGACATTTATAATGGTTGATACTTTGTTTTCTGCCCAATAGTTGTTTTAATGTAGTGTTCATCCACTTTATAACACATGGAACATAATGGAAAGAAATTTTCCTAACTTATTTGAAGCTAAATGGATTGTACCAAATGAATGGATACCTTGAGCTAAGTTTGTCAGTAACGGTTTAATGATGAATTTTGTCATCGTGTTGTTTGATAGCTTGTGTGGTATTTCTACGATCGCATCTGATTGGAAAATTTATAAAAGTAAGAAGGGATGCATTATTTATGCCTTTATGTAGTGAGTGTTTAGTTTACTTTTCTTAATGGTATTGTGTGTTTGAAAATGTTATGATATTAATTATGAACCTTTGTTGCTTGTTTAAATTTTACGAGTTTTAAGTACATTTGTCATGATCACTTCATAGTCTTGGCGTACCTTTGTCAGTACAGCATATCTGATAAATGAGAAGCATGCAAAATAAAAGGCAAACGGGTTTGAGAAGCATTTATTGGCCACGTGTACAAAGTATGAGCTTTTAAACCATCACTTACTATTATTTAGCCTTCGACAGTACGTACATCCACTTAGACGGCTCCGTGACTTTGAAAAAACAATGACCAGAGAGACTACCACAGGTTCGTTGCAGTCGCCGATTACAGCCCTGCCTACTGATCCCTTCAAATTCTACACTCGCACCCAATATTTTACTACCGAGGACCTTGATAGCATTTCTCGCACATCCTCAACTATATTAAGAAATCAAATGCATCAGCGCAGTCTGCTAAGTCTTACCGTAACTACGTGAGTGTCACTTCACAGTTTCAGTTCATTCCATACATTATTTCTCTATTTTACGAACATCTGACCCATTTGAGGTATTTTGAAAATGCAAATATCCCTGTGGGATGTACCATGCATTATTTATCCTGCTATTAGCGTTCGGAATTCTCAAAGTCCACTAAACAGCGTATACAATTCTCCACTGTATCGTTACCATAAAATTCACATTTTGACTGCGTAGATCGCCCAGATTGTAAGGTGTTCCTTTTCAGTCGATAAATCTATTTAATTTTTGCAGCTTAATCAATATATTTTCACAAAAAAGCCTAGAAATAACGCGAGCCTAGACTAATTTAATTCTAGTTCAAAGTATGCAGGCCATGCAATTATATTCATTTTGTCAACAGCTTATTTTTACTAAAACATTCACTGAAAACCTTCAAGTCTTCTTTACGTAAGTTGTTTTTAAATGAAATTCCATAGTCCTGAAGCATTTTTCTATAGTTTACAAACATGATAACTATTGTAATCTGTGATTTTCGGTACACAAAAAACGAAATGTTTGCACACATTTGTCATTTTGTTTTATCAACTCATCTGTTCCTGCACAATTCATGAGCTCGCTGTATAAAATCACAAAATCAGCAACTCAAACGGCCAGAAGCCGCCTTCTAAACAGCATTCCAATGCTGGCGTTAACAATTTAGTCATTCATTCTGGAATTTTAAAGCATTTGTAACCATCACCATAACCAGGCAACAAAGTTGATTTTGAAAAAAATTGTGACTGAATGTAAAGATCTCGTTAAATGTTACATGTTAATTTTTAAACAAATGAGCAAACGAATGAACCTGAACATCAATTCCAACTTTGATGTTTCGAAATGTTCTGCATATTTTCTGTGCGGTATTTACATTTTGGCACGTTTTTACTCGCATCCTTAATACTCAATTACTGTTCACCTTTTATGGTTGCATTGAGTACAAATCCAAAACCTACCAATGAGTTGTCTGTCATATTTTATGAAGAACATTTTATAATGTGCACCTGGAACTACATGGCATAGCTTCTTCAAAATTATAGTAACAAAGCAATTTCATCAATTTTTTCTTGTTGCTGCATACGCATTTGGCATTGGCTCGCGGACAAACGCTAAGTCTTCTGCATGCTAATGCCTGTCCCGCACCTCACAAAGAATGCAGAATCAACAAAACTCCACTATTGAACTTTTTCGTTTTTTAAAGTTTTTTAATGCGTGAAGTGGGAAAACTGTGGGAATTAAAAGTTTCTAAACAATCCATTCTGTCTCAAAATGGGAATCTAAAGTAAGGTAGACAATCTTTGGTACCTCTTTCCAATGAATACTTCTTTCCAGACGTCAATTTTACCTATTACCAAGTCGTTTCTTCCCGTAGATACAAACATGAAGTTATTCTTCTGCGTGACTGGATAAATATAGCCTATCTAAGGGTATTTCTGCTCGTCTTGGACGCCTATCTTATCGTGTCGCGGTTTTATTCTGCCTGCCGCAACTTCTGCGCTCTTTGGCTCGGTAAACGTCGAAAAATGTATTATAACTCGCGCCAAAAGGCCAGTCCACCTCGCCAGAGACCGACGTTAACTGAGCATTCGAACGCTGCCCTCGTGCTTACGAGCAGTGAAATGGACCAACAGAATTCACAACAGGAACTCGAGTCACTAATTCAACCACCAGCGTCGACCTCGGAGAGTGATGTGAGTACTGCACAGAATTAATAAACATGCTAAGAAGCGCCCCATATTTTCGTGTGGCACAGGCACCTTAAAATTTTCTCAAACGCAAACAATTATTTTTGTAATGCATTTTTAAATCGTGCTCCAAGGAAGCAAGGCCTTTGACCCTTAAGTGATGGCTTTCTTCACTAAATTTAAATGTAATGTAAACTAATTAAAGTGCATTAATAGTATGCTATTTTATTCAATTGGTTTCTGAATTTGTAATATCATTAAATGCATTATCTTTTTCCCTTCAAAGCAGCCTGACTTGATTCAGACTGTTATTCAAGCACGGAACAACTTTTCTCCGAAACGAATTCCTGTTGGTGACGTGGTTGTCAACCAACATCCAAATGCACGCCCAAACCATGCCAATGTGAGCCTGAAATTTTATTTTAATTAGTATTGCTACTATTTTAAAGACGGAATGAATAGGGTGTAATATCTTTGTTCTTCATTCAATGAGTACAATGATAACGTTCGTGGTGCTATTGATAGGCATAGTACCAAATTTCTAAAAATCTTCAATCAAGGCTTACAGATGTAGCTAACGTGTAAAAGGAAGCTAAATAATTGAACAGGTAGGTACGCTTGTCTCTTAACAACTTAATCATAGCGTAAAAAACTTCAAACTGTTAACAATGTATAATTATTTCAAATTTCGATACACCTCTCACCTCCTGATTGGCTATGTTGAGCTTATAAAATGGACTTGCATAGCTATTTAGGTTGTTTTTGTTGCTTGAACCGCAGTTTTGTTTTCGTGAAAGCCTTTTTATTGTCAATTCAAACCAAACCAATTTAATGAGGTTTCATGTGTATTGTACACGCTACTGTAATAAAATTACCATCACTTTAATAATAAAGACCGCAAGCCACTCTACATCTACATTCAGGTAAAAAAATTCCTTGGAAAATCGTTAGTTCTTAAGAAAGGAGCGACCTCGGTCTACCACAACCATTCACTTTCTATTAAAGTCCATGGTGAAGTGCGAATCGTGAAAATGCTATTCGCAGGGTCCTTTGAAATTTTCATACAAAATTAACGATAGTCTTTAAAATATGCTAAAATGCACTTGAAGTAACGTAAAGGCATGTAACCATTACTTTTGTGTGTTTTAGTCACAAGGCGGTCTAACGGGTGATGAAATATGCTCCTCCAATACCACTGCGACCATCCCCTTGCACCCAAACGAATTATGCAACGATCCTGATGCGGCAGATTATATTAGCTACAATCGTCGAGGAAGCCTTCCAAGCTGCTGTTGTTGCCTTGATTTTCACTATTTACTTATCCTCTTTGGCATCTGCCTCATCATAACCGGTTTAGTAATCAGCACGGGAGCGGGGAAAGGATTAGGAAATAATTGGCTTCTAAGACAGTAAGTTCAGCTATTTTAAAATGTGTTAGAAAGTGGCTCCTTAGCAGTGCTGCAAGCAAGCGAGTCACGGACAGAGAAGAAAGTGTTTTAAAGCATTCACTATATTATGGTTTAAGTACAATAATCAGAGGTGGTCAATAGCCTGTGCGTTACCACTTTCTGCTAAATTGGTGCCCCAAACTATAGGTTAAGGGTGACCACCTGCTCTTGCAGAAACAGTCATTTGAATGGCTAGCTAATGCGAACCCAAGCCATGATGCTCCATTATTTTTACGAAGGAAATGATTCTGGTGCTGCCGTCATCAACTGGCACGAAGATGTCTTAACTATTTGATAAGTAATGTTGCATTCGCTTCAAATGGCTAATCATAACATATTGAATGCATTATGCTTAGTACGGTTTGTTATACCTTAAAGGGCGCTATAAATTATTGGTAGCAGAAGATTGTGTATAGTGACGCGATATTATGCTGAAATGTCCATAGGAAACCCATCTAACATCAGCCATTCAAACTTGGTGAGGCTCAGGAAAAAGTGCCTTTTTGATTTCTCTACGTGAAATTCCGCATGTTGTTGGTTAAAAAATAATTCTAATACCAAATCACACATTATCCTGGTATTAAGTGACAGCAGACAGGTTTCAAGTAATAATGCGTTAATAAGAAATGGGCGGCGAAATCGAAATTGACATCACGTTTAAGATCATAGTATGCGGAGCCATCAGTTGTTCCCTGGGAATTACAATAATTCGGTTTCTGGTAATTAGATTCTGCAGATATTTTGACGTCCCATTTCTTTTGGGTTAACACGTGTCAGGTATTTTCTATGTAATCGTGGAAAAGTTTGAATCATTGGTTTAGTGAAAAGAAATTACTCCAAAACTTTTTTGCGTAGTCCGCACGCCTTCTGTCACAGTTACACTTATGTGTTGTTTATAGTGCTTACTGCACTCCTTCTCTACGAAATGCGATACTTTCAATTGCAATTAAAACTACCAAGAAGAATTCCATTATATGAAAACATAATTTTTTTCATTTATTTCCAAAGATCTAAGGGACAGGTTGAGAAATTGCTCTCAACGATTGTGGTATCAAACTGCTGCAATCAAGTATTCCTGAGGCATTAAATTATGCTTTATAATATGCTTTTAAATACTAGGACGTGTCACTTGCTCTTCGATTCTATAAAAACCGAGATCAAGTTTTTACGGCAAAGTTTAGAATTTAGTGCGCCTTGCATGCCTTTAGTTCCAGTAGTCGAATTTCGCCTCACTTCTACCGCAACAAATTGAATTGTCAGAGTAAGCTCACTGCTTAAACTGAGTCAATTGTAAGCTATAAATTGAAAAATGGGGCTCAAGGTGCTAGGATTGGTGAATTTAGAGCGTGTCGCGTTAATGCCCATAAATGTCAACTCAAAAACTTACGAGTTGTCAAGTTTACTCCCGTGGATCCAAAGAACAGCTTACCGGGTCCAAGGGTACGCGTGAGTCATTCTCAAACATGCCTGATGGGTTTGGCAAGCAAATCGCATTCCATTCAGTCGCGCTTATTCAGCGTCAGATTGGGTTAATCCCTGTTTTACTTCAGATTTCCACTTAAAAAGTACCTACAAATGGCTTATTGATTTATCATTGTAAATATGACAGAAGTTATCTAAGTTGTACAAGAATCCATTGAAAATTACCAAAGATAGTCAGCAAAGGACGTACCAAATTTCTTTTAATTGCAAATTGAGCCTATGAAATCTACTGACTTCGTTCATCTAACTTTGGCAGAGAGCTTATTTCACAAATGTACAATGCTATCCAGACAAGTTGCCATTTCGGCATTTGTGCTTGCATTTTTTTATGACTGACTTCCAAATAAATCTTACGCATCACTCAATTAAAAAATCCCTAGCTCTTAGGTGGAGTTTTTAAGGTCCACAAAACAATTGTTTAAATTCATCCACTTAAAGCTGTAGGTTAATGGATTACTGGCCACAGAGAAACAGCAGCTATGGCTTTTTTAAGTCATTACTTCGTATATTATGGGATGGTGGTTGGAAATAATGTAAATAAGTGCAATTCCCATTTGAAGTACGAAAAATATTTCCGCAAAGTTGACCTATTGGATCAAAATTAAGTTCATATTCAGAACGGGTCTTCATGCTAAATATTAGTTGAAAACCTGGAGTTATATTCCTCTGGAAATTAAGTTCCCTTCAACAAAAACGTCGAGCAATATAACGTAGATGTCCAGCTGAGGCCAAGTTTTGGATACTTAGCAAGGAACATAAATAATGCACTTGCGCAACAAAACTTCGTCACGAGTTTTGGACAACCATAAAACTATTTCTTCTTGAAAAAAAGGGAAAAATAAAAAAACGTACAAAGTGACTAATATTTGCTAAAATCGTTTTCATTAAGGCATTTGCAAACATTCCCTTTTTGGCTGACTGAGAGCTATCCCAGGAGAATAAATGGCATTTTGCTAGTTTCTAATCTGCCATTCTCATCCTTTTATGCTTGAGTTTTCTACCACATGTCTGTTGACAAATTAAACCTTAATTATTTCACTGTTCAGAATAAATTTTTGGGTAAATTTAAAAGATAGAATAGTTTTTGAAATTCAAGCTTTGACTTTTTTGATCATTTTCTTGTTACTTTTTCTTAAGGCTATAGTAGCTTAAATTTGCCTTCGTATTAGAGATTACTTTTATTCTGTAGCAAACTCTTTTGGGTTACTTAATTCGATGCTGAAATAATGTATAGGGCTAATTACTTCAGCAAATCTCTAGTCATTCTTAGTAGCACACTTGACATTTTAGTTGTCCGTAAACGAGTTTTCTTTGCTAATATTTCATTTTCACTTTTGTTTACTACGGTTTTGTGTCACAGCTGGCATTGATGCAGACAATGTTTGATAAATTTTTTTGCCCTTCTAAGGCCTCCATAATTTTTAACGAGTCTGCACAGCCGAATCTTTTGTAATGTTCAAATGTGTCTGTGTTTACATGTAGGGCAAATTAAATCCCAGTCTAAGTCAGCCAAAACAAACGAATTTTCTTCTAGTTTTAATAATTACATTTAATGTTTTGATTTAAATAAGTAATGGTCATTTGCGACTTAAGCAATATTTGCGTGTTTTGGGCGACGCAAATGTTGCTCACTGGAATTGAATCATAGCTATCACGATGACTGATTTTCGATTGACATGTATAGCACGGATCACCACTTGGTAGAGCAATTTAGGGGCGAATGCACAATGGAACAATTTAATACAAAGGACATGTTCCTTGAAGAAGAAAAGGTTCATTTAGATGAAATGCCTTTGCTCTGTATGCCCATCTAAATGAAGGTAAAATAATGGCCTTAGAAAACAAATTCCGATAATCTAAAGATGTATATTTCGGAATTAATTACAAATTATCGTTTTTGATATTTGGACTATCGGCGATCGTCGTGTAATGGGTATAAAAACTCTTGCTTGCATATTGCGTTTATACAGGCGAGCAGGATACCCTAAGTAAAAACTGCGGTGAGTGCACACAGGCATTTTTCCTGTTAGGTGTTCAATAGCTTGACGTAACAAGTCTAGATATTTCAAATCAATGTAATTTTGGAGCTTCATGAGCAAGCAATTATTTTTTTCAACTTAAAGTCTAGTGGCGTTGGAATTCAAAACGGAAGAAGCCAAAAACTGACAGGTCTGAGCAATTACTACTTGCAGATTGGAGCAGACGCATTTCGTATAAGTAGAGCACAATTGATCAAAGAAATTTTAGAACCAGCAGAATTGCGTTTCGTGTTTGCAGCTTAGAATAGACACTTAGATTTTCAAAGTTAATTGATAATAATCAACTGCTTCCACGTTATTGTTATTGACAAATCATCATAGTATGTTCTTTGCTTGGGTAAACTATTGGTGTAATGTGTTTGTACAAGTAAAATTTCAATTTTTGTTGAATTTATTGAAATTAAGAATGAAATAGTATCATTGATTAACTAATTGAAAGTTATTCTGGAAAACATTTAGCAATTTTTACTATAATTGATGTGTTTAAATAAGGGAAGCAAAATTAACAAAATAATCATCTGTTTTTCTAATTCGGCGGAATTACAAACTTGAATCGTTGTTTACACAAAAAGCACTTTTAAATTCAAATCATAACACTTTGACGAATTAATATTTTTTTAAAATTTGGTAAAGCTTCAATGCAATGGGTAATATTTGGTTGTCTTATGCTCAAACAACGTATCGTATCGAATCCCAAATAACGTAACTTTAATCTATTTTTATCCAACGCACCTCGTTTATGAACACGAGATTTATCCATAAATCGTGCAACTTTATAGTTCGCAACTTTTTGCTCCTATCTGGTTAGCATCCTTCAAACTACAAAAAATGGCTGCATATTTATCCGTGTGCAACTAATAATGTGTGCTCGTTTTATGGACAAGAAATTCTTTTTCTAACTGTTTTTCCCTTAACTTTGATATCTCACTTTTTTACACGTGCAACATTTTCTTTGATAAAGTTATATACGCTCTTTGTGACATTTTAGCAATATTCATAAATTTTAGTGCCTCACGACAGGAAAAATCTTAGATGCAGTGACAGCGAAATTACCTTTTGTGGCAACACGGCAAGGAACCATTTTTGCTTCATTAATCTAGGTCAAAATGCATAGGAAGATATTTTTTGCTTAGTGTGCCGTAAAAGGTCAAAAGGTCTTTGTAATTGCAACTGGTTGAAGTTGGTCCCGCAACGTGACGATTAGATGTTAGGTTAGAAAAATTCCTAACTTAAAAGAATTCAATGCAATTTTCGTATTGGGTGTACCACTGCTACCCAGTATGAAATCCAAATCAATGCGTAATTGCTGCAGCGATGGTTTGTCTCATTTGCTTGCTGTTTAGCCTTTATCCACTTGTCTAGTAATCAAAGCGGCTGCAAAAATTCATTCGTCAGTTTCTGCTGAATCGCTGCAATTTAAGTGACATTTATTTCAGTTCTTAAATGCTGGTCTGGGAAGAAATTGCTTGTATCTTCACATAACACAACTTTTGCGATTGATTAGAACCCATGTCTCATTGGGTACCACTTTCTTACTTTGCTGTTAAAATATAAATTAAACGATGATAAACAATTGCTCAGAATTTCTAGAAATGCCTTCAAAGGGTTCAGAAAATACTTGCTTAAAATATTTTTGTAGCTGTTTCAAAACGCAACCTTCGAGTATTAACATTTAGTTTCAAAACCAATTTAGATTAGACTTCAAGAAAACTTAAAACCTGTACGGAACATCTCATCTTGTAAACGAATCAGTTGCATTGGCTCATCAAAAACTAATCAGACTCAAAAGACAATATTTTGAAACGTTGGACGAGTGAGCTTCCTTATGTGATTCAAAAACGGCAGGCTGCTGCAAGCGCTTTTTTAACTTCCGCGAACCAGACCCATAAATTTTACAGCCTAATTAGATAAAACTTGGCAGAACTCCAAAGCAGAACATTGGAAATATTCCCTGTTAGTGTTTTAGGAATAAAAATGAATGCTCTGCGAGTGCTAAAAATACACGTTTGCCTATCGCACATATATAAAAATCGATGCAATATCATAATAAACTCTTGTGGTTACAACTAAGACGAAACATGCATCCATCCTTTAATAGCTGGTTTTAGCATCAAGTTATTTTTCATGCTGTTAAATAGACTCTATTTATACTGCAGAAGTGCTCTTCTTTCACGTGTCGAGGCTATGGATGACTACAGACGTCACATGCGAGCAATGGTTCATTATGTCCAACTGAATTACCTCAACTCGCAACGCCTACTTCTAGAACGCAACAAGGCTGTGAGGCAGCTTCGCCGACTCAAAAGAATACAGCATTGGCTGCATCACGAAAAGGTAAAATTGTTTCAATACGCGACGCTCCTCAATGCCCAGAAAATGGGTCCATTGTATTAATTAATCTGTATTTAACAAGATGGATAAGCCTATAACTAAGGCCTAGGATCAGCTAATTTTAGTCTTTTTTTTTAAAAAGAACGCATTACTATTTGTATAAGTATGTCCATTTGATGAGTGTCCGCTACCTGGGAGTAAATAAGTCCAGACCGTTCGATTCGATACTTAGACAGTTCTCTTGATAATGTAAAAAAATCCAGCTTAAAAGTCGCCTTTTAAGCATGGGTACTTTACGTGATATTTCACATTAAATCTTGCCCTAAATACTTATTCAGAATTCCTGAATTTAAGTGTTGATGTCATGGTCGTTAGAATCTGACATATTGGAGCCTTCGCATCTTGCCTTCATGACTGATAACAAGTGCTAGACAACCATTGGGCACACATTTTACTAACTATTATGCTAGTCAGCTTCCCACCCATAAATTTTGCTTCGTTGTTCTTTGTCTTTAGGAGCACATTTTGAGGCAGAATCTCTATGAAGTTTGCGCTCTCACAGAGCTGTCTGGCCGAAATCATCCAACATTCTACACTCTTGACAACACAATTTGTCAGCGAATAAGGCAGGAGCAACAGCGCAGACAGCATGCACCTTACTCGACATTGGCATCTAGAAAACCACCAAAAAATACCATGACACTTATTTCTTCGCTAGATCAGCTCAAACTGCCACTTTGTGCTTTTTTACCTGTGCAATCTAGAGGTAATGCCATTATTATTATTATTATTGAAATTTGCAATATTTCCTGATATTGAAATTACTTTTTCGTAATTTACAAGCAAACAGTACAATGGTGCTGGCATTTGTGTCATGAAACGTCCCGTTAAACACGCTTTTCTACTTATGTTTCCCCTCTCCAGCTCAAAACTTGATTTACCTAAAACAGAATCGATTCCGGTTACTTTCTGATTGCCTTTGGAAAATTAGACAAAGTAAGCAAATATTTTATTCACCTAACGTAACTACTTAACTATTCGTCCTTCATCTGCGTCAGTGGGTTGTTAACGTCTGCTTCCGAGATCAAGAAAAAAGTTTTTGACTGATGACATTTAACCAAGTAAAGGCTTTAGAATCGTTTAAGTTTTCCCGTCCAGTTCAGATTGACAGTTTAACCTTAATTAAAGTAGTCAGCAGATATTATTAAATGATTAAACAATGTGAGGGTTTTCTTTTTTTAGACGCTTTCAACTCCAGTCTCAATTCTCGAGAAAGGCACACAATTTTGGGTGCGGAGAAGGCTACAAGCCTTCTGTCAGAGCGAGAACTGCGCCAGCTGCACCAGATGTTTTTCAAGAACTCTAGCTTTGCCACATTTCTTACAAGCCTCTATAGGCTTCTGTTTACGACAGTACTTCTTTCTATGTGTGTTTGCTGGTTACTGGCCTGCAAGCATTTGATTGTCCAAATGGTGACGCGCAATGTAACCGTCGTAACTAGCAGGGTGCGTTTATAGTCCCTATTTGACCCTTTATTTAGATTTCATTTGTTAATATTTGCCTTAAGCGCAGAGGTAAATAAAAGCTACTGGTCATTAAAAGCGACAGCTTATCATTAAAATGAGTGCACGCACTCATCTCTTCTCGAGTTTAAATTTTGTGCTTTTCAGACTTAATGAACCAGCAAAGCTACTGATACAAATGTGTTCCTGACCTATGTCCAATGAAGAACTTGAAAAAATTGGATAATTAAATAGATAGGAAGAAGTAAAAAGAGACCATTTAGTTAAAGACGTATAAAGTTGTTTAAAAAAATCTAGGTTCATGGTAATGCCATTTTGGTACACAATCAAGGTTTGAGGGTAGCCTGGTGCGAAACCCCATTAAATTGGTGGAGGTTAAATAAGTTTGACAACGGTGGCTTAATTAACGTCGCCAAATCGGGACTGGTGGCCGTTCGCCTAAGTAATGGTGAGGGAGTTCGAACGCCATCAGCTTAAGACCATGAAACCATGACGGAAGTTTGGTTAAACTCGAAAGTGGTGCCTAACCCTAATACTGCTTGTTGATGGAGGTGACCGATTTTGATAGTTTAAGAGGTCCCGTTCACCTGCCTCTTTCCAAGCACGTATTATGAATTTAAAACTACTTTTCCAATGAAAGACATGTAAAACAATCATTAAAATTTACACAGTTTGTGTTTTGAACTGTCTTGAAATGCTGTGGAAGAAAGGTTCTGTTTAAAAATCGAAAATGCATGTATAATGTGATCCCAAACCTAAATACACTTTGGGACACAAAAACGCAGCTGATTAATACGAATATTGTTCTTCAGAAGAATCTGCAGAGAAAATGGAAACAATCAACTGTCACTTTTTTTATCAATATTTGGTAGAAGCCATGTAACAAATAGCTGGTGAGTAGTTGGACGTGACAGAAAAAATCTATTAATACCCGTGCCTAGAATAACTCAAATGGTCGAACTTGAGTAGTCCTAACTATTTTCTTTGGAGAACTGCTACTTGGATGTTACCTATTCTATTAAATACAAGTAGGAAATAAATAGATATATACACAGAGGAAGTTTTGTCAGAATTTTTATGTTTAAGGTTGAATATTACAGGCATGCTAGTTTATTTGAAATGTATTTGGCCACGACCTTGAGAAAACGACAAGCCTAGAATTAGTAATTAAGGCAAAGCTAAAAAAATGCACATAATCAGACAAATTACAGAGTTCAACAATAGATAAAGACAAGAGAATTTGCCTAATAAAAGCCTTGGGAACACCCTGCACCTAGCATTGAATTTTCTCCTAATCCTTTTCATGCACTTTTGATTAATTCTCAAATAAAAGCATTTTCCTGGCTACGTCAATTTTCATCTGACAGGAGACAACAAAGCAGGAAGCGTATCATGACTTCATGCATTTAAAGGTTCATTTTAGTTCTTTACAAGATGTGTTGATCTTCTCATGGAGCGTATTTATGCCACATTATTATTTATGCAGAACTTAGACTGGAGATTAACTATTATCACGTCTGTTGATTCACCATGTGACAACCTGGGGTAACGTTAAGCCATGCAGAGTATTCCTTAACCCTTGTGACCCAGGGGTAATCGAATGTGATTAAACATGTGCTACAGATTGCAAAAACACCCAAGTGTCAACGGATGTTTTTTCTTTCTTCAATTTAGGTAACTGTAATCTCGCCTTGTCCACCAGCTGCCCGTCGTATTGAAACTTTCATTCACACTTCGGACAGTTCACTCTCTTTTTATCGTCCTAATAGAGCAACCGTCGTTTTATCGCGACCCAGTATCTGGCACTCCGAAGACGATCCCTCGGTTGACCTTAGGGGATCCCATTACACCTCGCCACCGGATCCGCCCCCCCATGCAACCAATCAGAACACACCAAAACCACCATCCTTGTCTTACAAGAAGCCCAGAAGAAACTTGCATTTGAAAGGAAAGCAGACACTGTCAAAAACCCAAAGTGATTCTGCAGAGTCTCGGGTTTAATCACTGTTCCATGATATCCGTTTCTCCCCTTTTTTCTGTATAAATATATGTATAGATTTATATGTGTTTATTCAGGACCAATATGAGAACTATTGGATACTCTGTGGCGGGTTTCTTATTTTGTTCTGAACATAACGAACTCATCTTTTTGAGGAACTGTGATTATTAGAACTCAATGTTTGAAGTGCCTTTGAACGTCCACCCTAGGTTTGCCCTCGGCGCTATCATTTCCAGTGCCGATTCCGGCTATGGAAATAGACTTGTCTGATAGGAGCAACGTTAGCAAAGTAATGGATCAAAACACCCAGCAATATGGCCTTTCATTCACTCATTGACTCATGCATTAAACCATATAATCATCAAAGCTAATATTGATCTTTGGCTGGTCATCGGCAGTTATGAGTCTATTGGGTTCTGGAGTCTTCCAATGCTTTGTGAGGTGCGATTTCAGAACTTCTTTGAAGGAATTTAAGCCACTGTCAATTTTACATTTGTCATTTGTATTTGTATTACTCGTCGCGCATCAGCAGACGTTTAGCAAACATCAAAATGTGGGCGTAGTTACTTAAACGCGTTGCATTGTATACAAGTTAGCAACAAAATGTTAAAAGTAAAGTTACTTATGTGTATTTCAAGAACCAAGAATCAGAGTTTACTTCCATTTGGAGCTTAAAAATCGTTTTCGAAAAAAAGCGGGATACAATTGGCTTGTACAAGTGTCAAATGGGTTTCCGTGGATTTGTGGTAAAAAGATGATTTTCCGATAGTTTCAAGCCAATTATGGCCTTTTGTATTTTAACACTTGTCAAGGACCGGGGATATGTGAAACTGAAATAAGTCACAGTTTAAGTCACCTTTCCATTCAACTAGGTTATATAACTGAGTCAATGACTTGAATAGATAATTATCGACTTTATCAAAAAATTACGTTATTCAAATAAAAAAATAAAAGGATATAAATCGTGTACATCTTAAGTTTACTAATTTTGTTTTCAATGCATTTTGGAGTTATTGGTATCTTTAATAGCGATGAATATGAGCGCCGGCTAAACTGAAGGTATCCGATACACCTGCTCGTGCTCTCACACACAATGTGATCCTTAGCCAGTTTGGCGCAAATAAACGTTTGCATTCGTTGGCGCCTGTCTTGCCTCTATTCTTGGATTAAAGCAGACTATTAATTAGCATAAGTGTGAGATGGTACAAACAAAAGCTTTATTAGACATCCTCAATTGGTGATGTCGTTTGATTTTTTTAAGCCCTCTCTTTTATGTTTGGAAACAGCCTATCTGTCATGTTTCCTCAGAACAGTTTCTAGGCTTGAAATGATTTCTAGAATATGAGGTTCATTTCCAAAGTCCAAATTATGCCTCTCAGTTCTCCGTGTATTCACATGATGTTACGCCTCCAACCACAAACGTTCGAACTTAAGTCATTGACCTGCACTCGTCTTGTCGCTATGCTGGGGTTGCTACGAGTTGTGAAATAATGGCGTTGTAAGGTAGTGCAAGCGAAGATTACATAAGGATCATTGTGAGGAAACTCATGCTCAGTAGGCCCTATTTATTTATGAAGCACATCCAATGATGGATCAACATTAAAACAGGAACTAGGAAGATGTATAATTATTCGAAAAGCAAGTTTAGCTAATGTATATTTAATATCTCCTTTTACAGATTTTCAGATGGTTAACAATATCAATGGTCCTGCCTTAGACCACTTTGTAGATACAGCTTTGCTATTAATGCATGATTTTAACTGACAGTTAAAAAATTTGACCTGACTGCGTCAATGATTGCCTCCAAAACGACAGCTTAAACCTGCATAGAATCAAGGCGTGAATGGTATATATATATATACCTCTATATATATAT
>UXSR01005262.1:25572-147586 GCA_900604375.1 Mesocestoides corti | reverse complement strand
TTAGCTTATCTGATGAACCCATCGTCGAAAACGAAGTGGTAACAAGACGATTCAGCGATAGGGTGAGCAATAATGTCTCGAATTCGAATGTGCTTTAATTCATATTTGATACTTACTTACAATGATACATTATAATTTATAGTTTCCAATGCTAAAGGCCTTACGACTGAACAAGCCCGAATACCCATTTCTCGCATTAGGTTTACTGATGGCCATTGCGGTTGGAATAATTGAACCTCTCTTCGCCCTAGTATACTCCGAAATGTTCGATGTGAGCTCGATTCAACCCTCATTTGCTCCTTTATTATTCAAGTCCACTGAAGATAAAATCTCATGACAAAAATAAAACCTCAGCTCAGTAGAGTTAAGTTTAAGGGATCTCCGCATGTTAAATGAATCTATCAGGAATCGCCAGATGGCGTGGAATTGCATAGGGCGGCTTATTTACCTATAATTCTGTGCGTTTTATTTATGCAGATAATTCAGACATTTAAATTAAGCTACTCACAGCCCGTATTTCTGAGAGGAAACGTAAGGTTTAGACCCAAACTGGTTGCTACAACCGTAGCCTACCTTATGTGGGAAATTAGTCTAAAGGTTTTTACAAGCTGAAGTTGCTAACAAAGGTATTAGCTTTGAGTTTTCCTTAAATTTAATTAATCCTCTCAGCATTCATCAAAATCATTGTGCTGGTACCTCAATCGGTAACCCTTTATATTACAACTGTAGATGTAGTTAAAGAAGTGACGACAAATTTTTTTTTGAAAAGAAGAAATTGTACTCGAAACGTCTAATTGCTCTTGAATTTGAGCCTGTTGCACGCCGCACTAATGCACGTGGAGCTCATGTGGCGTCTGACGAAACACTCTTTAATGTGATTTTCTGCCTTGTTTGTGGAATAAGCAGGAGGCTTTCACTTTTAACGTTGCTATTCGAATTTGTCATTTAGCTCGCTTTGATGATCTTCACACCGAAAAAAATGCAACGCAAGGCCAACGAGCTTGCTGTCACTATGATTGTCCTTGGAATCATGCGAATGGTTGCTACATTCATACAAGTACGTTAGACGCTAGTTTTTTGTGAAAAAAGAATACACTTGGCGGAATTCTCGGGTTTTGGCTACAGAACACAGACCAGTAACCAAAACTAGAGCCAAGTTTTATGGAATAGCAGTCAGAGAGTTTTATAAATTGGTTTCTGGGCAGACAAATGGTTGCCCAAAATCTAATTTGTAGCCAACAGTGATCACAAAAAAAATCAATTTACAATGTTAGTTGTGATTTTCGCAGCTACGGAGGTGTCTGTTGCCTGTGTGGTACATGCGCAAGTGATAGCTAAACACGTAAATACCACACCTGTAGTGCTAATGCACTCAGCACTATTAAAACCCCTTCCACGGATGCGAGTATTCCATTTAACAGTTTTGGCTTTAACATGTGTTCTGTGTCTTACGAAAATCCAACCAGACCAGCTTTTCGGTGCTGTTTGCACATAGGTACATGTAAATTGAGAGCATATATGTTCATGTGTACTTGAATTTTCCCTCATTTTAGAGGACAATGCTTGGAATTGCTGGAGAAAGATTAACCAGGAGGGTCCGAGCCATGCTATTTAAATCCATTCTAAAGCAGGTGAGTGGTATTTTAAAGTAGCATCATTAGAGCAGCAACCTTTAAATTGTATTTTTGCTTCAACGAAAGTTTTTTTTAAATCTTGATAATTTATAAACAGCATAACTCATGTCATCTGTGTTTAATAGTGCTAGACAGTTTGACCAAGGGGGAAACCCATGATTACGTACTTTTCATAAATTAATTCTGGGGCTGTTGTGTTAAAGTTTCATGGTAACGAGCACAAGTACTTTCTAAAACGACTCTCAACAGCGTTTTTCAAAGTGTATTGTTTAAATGGAAAGGAACCACTTTCTGAAAATGGACTACGCCCTTTCACTGACAAATCATTTGGCGCCCATACCTCCAAGCACTCAGCTAGAAGCTCTCCATATTGTGCATCATTAAGGGTTGACAAAGGAGTTGTTAGTAATTCACAGCTTACAGTTCCTCCGCGACCAAACACCGGAGTTTTCCCCCCATCTTAAGCTGTTTAATTGGACTTTCCAAGTTGAGATTCAAGATTTGCAGAGAACATCAACATAAACTATAACCTAACTTTTCCTACCTACGGCTTCTTTTTTAAAAAAATTTCTTAGAACTGATATAAATTGCTGCAATCTCTTTCCAATCATTGCCTTTGGATTTATAGCAATTGAAATAATTAAGTAACGGTAACACATCATACATGATAGTCCTTTCGTGGTGATTGGATTTTGCAGTGCTTAATATCACGACAGAAATCTCAGAACCTCCTACGCAACGGTTCACCTAGGAACTTTCCTTATTCACGAAATATACAGTTACCACTCTACTTTTTACCTTTTTGGTGTTTGAGCGCATGGTGGCAATTACTAAGGCTACCTTAAAGACAAAAATCCAATGTTTTGTCTATGACACTGTGTCAAAACTATATCCGCACCATTCCTGTAGGATTTCTGAAGTGTTCTGACCTAATTTTATTCTGTTTTCATGCGTAATTCCTAACGTCTTTCAGCGTTGCCCAGTAGGTAACTTTTGATGAGGAAATTATACTTTAAGATAGAGCATGTGCTTCTCAAGTACTCACTGGAATAGTCAGATTTCTGTAAAAAGGGAATCTGGACTACTCAAACGTCCAATTAGTACACACTAAGACGGCAACTAAGACCTCACGGTTCGTTTTTCTAGGAGGTGGCGTGGTTTGACAAGCACGAGAACCAGCCGGGTGTTCTCACTGCCCGCCTTGCTGCCGATGCGCCTTCACTGGAGAAGATCTCCGGTTCTCAACTCGGTGTTATGGTGGAGGCGGCCTGCCTCGTCATTGTTTCCCTCGCTATAGCCGCTAATTTCAATTGGAAAGTGACCCTCGTTAACCTGGCCTTCTTCCCCTTCCTCGTTCTCGCCAGCATTCTCCAGGTAAATTCTTTCACACATCCAAAAACAGCCAAGGTAACTTGTGCTCATATTTTGGCCACCTTATTAAAAATCTCCTCAAGCAGGACTCGACCTTTGTCCTCACATAGGTCCATCACCACTGTAATGAAAGTTGTAAGGAATATTCACAAGTGTTCTTCTTTATTATAGCCAATTAACAGCTCTGCTTAGTATGGCCTTAAATACATTTCATGGTGCCAAAAATGTAGTAAGCTATGCTCCGCTAATACCTCCACACGAATCAGGAAAGTCCATATTACGTGAATGGAATTGCGCGCATGCATTATTACCATATTAAGAGGTATAACAGGCTGCTAATATTAATTTTTCCCACAGCTCAAAGACCTCTCGGCATCGGAACAGAGGCGGTATCTCGGTGGCGTTAGTGTCGCTCAGGAGGCCATTTCCGCTCACCGGATTGTCTCCAGCTTTGGCCTCGAGAATTACTACAGCCAACTGTTTCTGGATAAATGTGGAAGTGCTACTGGGTAAGTTTACCTCAACGGAGTCACAAAACCTGTGAGACTTTGCCACCACCAACATATCATTCAAGTCAACAACTAATGGTAATAAAATGTTGTCATTACATGTGGGGCCAGGCTCACACCACTTCTCAAGGTTGACTTGAATTGACTTCTCATTGTGAGTGATTGTGCATGTGTGTGTGTGTGTGCGTTTTTGCCACACTTGGCAGTCGTCAGCGCCTCCTGCCTTGCCTCTCACCTCAGTACACTTTTGCGTCATCAGGAAGGTCACTCAGTTGTGGCTGTGTCGCACATTTGCCCACCTTGTTTCCTTTACTCCTGTTTCAGAATAATCGACTGGCCAAATATCTTCTTCTCAACTGTCAGCACTGTGGCCCAATCCATGCAGTACTTTCAGATGGCAGCGTCTTTCTCCGTTGGGGCGACCCTTCTGCGCCAAAAGGAAATCGGAACGTTCACCGTTTTCCGGTATGTCTAAAGTGGAAGGTTGTGGACACCGATGACCTCTTAGCCACGAAAATTCGCTCACAAATCAACCAGCACTAATGGTGGAACTTTACAGAATCAAGTTTTAGAGGACCTGGACTGAACTAAGTTGCCACGTCGGGTCACCAAGTGAACAGGCCCCACTGCGGGTCTCGAATTACGTTGCATTGGCCCTCTTAGGCTATGCAGATGATCGGGAAAATTAAGAATACAGAAGGCGACGGCGCCAAATAGTGTGTTGAACGGCTTAACCACGTTGTGCTTATGTGTGCATACAAAGTCATAAATAGGCGAAATATGACTGATCAGACTGTCAACCAATGGAATTCGGATGAACTAACAAATGTGAATTATATGGTGGGTGGTCGGAGTGACAGAACGGGTATGGACACACACGGATGCATGACCATGCATGTCCGTTGAGAAGCTGGGTGGCGAGGGTGTTAAAGAGTGCAGCCAGATACCTGAATACATACACAAGCGCGTCCCATAAACAAAAGGTTAAAAACCAAGCCTCAAAAGCTGTTGCTAAAATTGATCATTCTAACCCGAAAATTCCGGCCTGAAATAATATTCAAACGGATAGCCTTCATGGCTCTTCATGGGTTTACTGGTGTTTTACGCGAATAGTCAAATAGCTCAGGTTATTTCGTTATCATTAGAAATTCACGCATTCCTCAGAGCGCTAACGCTATTCATGATACGTTTTCGGATGAAGAATATCCGATAGAATTTAAGTTGTGACGACCTCGGCGTCCTAACTGGGTCATTTACGCAGCCCAAGGTGGAAAGTTTTGAGTGAAAAATGGAATTGAGTGTCAGATAACCTGAGCATCTGAGAATTTGCATTTCATTCCAAAAAGAACACAGATGCTCAGATAACTTGCACATTGGCATTTCAGTAGTCAATGGACGTGGATTACTTGAGGTACATAATGAATACTCTTGAACAATGTGAAATTTTGTGCCCTATAACCGAATATAATCTAAAAAAGAGAAAAAAAGCGAACTTACCAACTCCTATTTAATTTGTTACGCTCTTCCTCAACGTGAATAGAATCTACGGTCTGGAAATTTAAAAAAAAATTATGGATCTGGGGGGTGAAAACATGTAGCAAGCGGTTTGAAACAAATTGATTGGGCCACGCACGTAACTTTAAGATATTTGTAAAGTCGAAAATCATGATTAGTTTCAGATTCCCAATTTTGCTGAAACCCTGTATTAGAGACGGGATTTTAAGTTCTAGAGAACTTGAAGCAAATCGCTCTCTTTTACAATCTAGCAATCCACCCGGCTACAATGCAACTCCATAGAGCGAACGTGTTCTTTCGGACGAATGTGTGATTGGTTCTTTAATATGAGCATCAGCCAATCAACTTGTTGACCGTTGTAGCCTGTCGTGCAAGTCGCTGAGGTGCAATGTCGTAATGTTTTCGATATTTTGTTTTAGGGTTTTCACTCTCATCAGCTTCTCCGCTCAGGGTGTCGGTCGTGCAGCTTCATTCCTACCTGATTTAAAAAGTGCCAATACCGGTGCCAAGCAGATTATGGATTTGCTAGGACGGCAAACCAAAATGGACGTAGACGATGGCGAGGCCCCGGAAAAGCCATTTTCGGGCCAAATTGATTTCAAAGATGTCATGTTTTCATATCCAGATCGCAAGTTCGTGAAAGTTCTCAAAGGCTTCAGTCATTCCATTGGAGCAGGAACTTCTGTTGCTCTGGTCGGTCAATCGGGCTGTGGCAAATCGACTATTCTCCAGCTTATGCAGCGCTTTTACGACGTCGATAATGCTGCTAACGAACAAGGTGTCTTTATGGATGGGAAAAACGTCAAATCACTGGCACCTAATTGGATACGCCAGCATATTGGCTTTGTCTTCCAAAATTCTGACCTATTCGATCTCTCGATCAGAGAAAATATTGCTTTTGGTGATTGTTCACGTGAACTCTCGATGGACGAGATTATCGAGGCCGCGAGGATCGCCAAGATCCACGATTTCATTACGAACTTGCCTATGGTAAATTCCGATTGTTTTTCTTGGGAAACTGTTCATAATTCTGCATCAGATCCAGATCTCTTAAGGTTGAATGCTGGCTCTGTCTGTTCCAGCACTGTAATATTGCTCAATACGCTAATTGATAATTAAAAAGGGCTTCATTAAGATAATGCAGGGTTAAAGCTGTAGTTTCACAAAGTTCGGAATCAACACTGGCATGTTTAAATGAAGTAGCAGCTTGGTCTCAAAAACCAAAGCTTTTAACCTGTAAAAGATGCATGTACTTGAACTCCGTCTGGGGACTTGGAGGTCAATGCATCACGCATACACTCAAATACCTAGTCGTCGAATTTAACTTTTGTGCTTTGGAAACAACCCTGGTGAATTGGCAAAATCACTAGTGTCATTTGGGCTGTATTTTGTAGGGCTACGAGACGACAGTAGGAATCCAAGGATCCCAGCTGTCTGGCGGTCAGAGGCAGCGCCTTGCAATTGCCCGAGCTCTGGTGAGGAAACCAGCATTGCTTCTTCTCGACGAAGCCACGTCAGCGCTGGACGCTGAAAATGAACGCGACGTCCAAAATGCCCTTTCCGAGACCATCGCCAACTCCTCCATAACGTGCATTGTTGTCGCCCATCGGCTGTCAACTGTCGAGGCTTGTGATTGCGTTGTAGTGGTGGACAACGGCCAGAAAATCGAATGCGGTCCACCGGGGGCCCTACTTCAAGCTCGTGGGGCCTTCTACGCTCTTCATAGTGCCTCAGCCTAAGTCTTTCCGCTGTATTTGTAACTTATTTTACTACTTACGATAGATGCGAATGTTTTGTGCATAATTCGCTCTTATGAAAAAGAAAGAAAATACAACCTTCTTTTTCAATCAATTTAACACTTTCAATTCTGGTACGAATTCTCAACTGTCAGGTGTGGTACTTTTATATTTATTGCCATCGGCTGAAAGCCATTTTTATCAATGGAACATATATCAATTCCTGGTAAATTGTTTTAATTCCGGAGGTTTACTGTTCAATCTTGAAGAAGCCTGAGATTTGCAGGGCGGTGTCGAAAGTGGTATGATCTGTACCTGGATTCCTTGGCGTATTCAACGTTCAGACTGGTTGGAGGCCGATAGGTCACAAGGGCGTGGCCTTGAACTTGGTAATTTCTATTAAAGGTGCGAATTCTGACCACTTCAGTGTAGTTGAGTGGACTGACGAATGTTGTGGGGTAGGGGCCGTATGTACAGCGCATTTTCACCAAAGATTTTTGGAAACGATCTTGAAATGCCAACTCGAACACAATTATCGCTGACTTAAGCTCAAACTAAGCCACAAGTGCCCTCAGCTTCCCGCACCCGTATGTTAAGGCACGTGGACATCAAGGCGTTATCTGCCACACCCAAAAAACCACATGCCAATTGATGTGAGTTCCGAACAGTTTTGTTTCCTGTTGATCCCATCGTGGGGAGGGATTCAACGTAGTGACAAATCACCGGACGGGAATTCCTTCTTGTCACCTCATTTACTGTAACCAAATACGGAAACGTCTTTGCATAATCGCATCTACAAATGGGCCTCTCTAAGGAGTTTTGGCAAAACGGAAAATCTAGGCGAAGCCATAACACCCAAACGCCATCATTTTACCTGTGGCTAGATTCAAACGGCAATTGTTAAAGCGACCATCATGGTTAATGAACACCGTGAGTATGTCATGCAGACGGTGTTGTCCACCAGTTAATGCAAGTCATTTGCCTCGCCAGAACTAAAAATGAAGATGTGGACTTTTGGTTTTAGTCGTAAAAGACATCTTAATGCATATCCTCTTGTCAGACATTCTCAATTAGCAGAACGTTTTTGCCAGCCTAACTTGTGAGGTGATTAGTACAAATACCCTTTACTCAAAACGCACTTCACCATTTTCCATTATATGTCACGTGAGCCACTCACAAGTCCAGCCCATGAATACCACTTTAACACGAGAGACGGTCATAGACTTTCAAAGAACATAAATGTTGTGCATCACCAAATCCCAGTTTGTCAAGCTCAACGTCACAGAAGCCATCCAGGGGTGATTACATTACTCAAGCCATAATCCTGCAGTCACGGGTGTAAAATAAATAATCACCCTCAGTTACACGGATAAAGGAATTCATCACCTTACAATTGTTCGAGGCGATGAATGTAACTATGATAGATTTGTTCGAAATATTTTCTCCCACCACCCAGATTGTTATACCATTTGTTCCAGTGATATCACTGCCATTTTTATTGGCAGTTCCAGTTCATCAAGTTCCACAGATAATGACTCACGGACCCAAGGAATAGACATGTTGACGCCCATGAAGATGCAAAAGGTAGGCCTCCTAAATGAGTCTCAAAACGTAAATAGACAACCAGAATCGCAAATTAGGAGGGATCAGTTACAGTCAAGATCACTATCACGAAATTCAATACTCGCAGGTTCCAAGAGGAAGCAATTCTGGAATGCACTGATGCTATGCCAATTCAGAAAACTGCTTCCATGTTCGTACTTTTGGGTGAGTTTTCGACTATCCAGTGAGCAAAGTGACTGGACACAGCCGTCTCATGGTAGGTCTTGACTTGTTAAATTCCAAGAGAATTCAAGGACTGTCAGATCCTGGATGCCTTAGGCCTCTCATTCAATAGCCGCAAGCAGTAACTGACAGATAGACCCACTGACTTATCAGTTATTGGCAGGCTTTTTCATTTTGGTCCGTTTTATCTGTGCTACCCGCACGAAATCTGAAAGAATTAGACAAAGCGAGTTAAATAATTAACTAGTTTCGACTTGTGGAATTTTAAAATCAACCATTCCTTGAAGACACCATCCGAGATGCCTCAATTACTTTAACTAACAGACGACTCACGCTTTGCCGTTTCCCGAAGCATTGGTTACCATTTTGCACAACCAGCCTTTTCTTTCCTCAAGTTTTAAATAAAACAAATGTCCAAAACCATAACGAGCTACCAAAGTAGTGCAGTGCAATGTGGTGCTACGCACTGTGGACTCTGTGGGCAAACTTGCGTTGAGATCAGACTCAAACACGTGCCACAATTTAGCATCGTAGTATCCTCTCAAATTGTACCGACCTCACTTTTATGTTCCTTGACGATCACGGAACCAGGCAACGTGTACACCTAGAGGAACACGCGGCACTCTCTTCCGTAACTGCACTCCGTCAGTTTGTCTTGCAGCGTATCCACTGCAGTGTCCTTGGAACATTTGTCATTTTATTTCCGCACAAACCCTTGTTTTCCTATACTGATTTTGTTGGAACACTATTTGAAATCCCCAATAGTTGCAAGGAATCTCTTTTTTTAATATGCATTTACTCGTTACTCTACCCATTGTCGCAATATTTATTGTATAGGATAGCAAGAATATATATGCTTTACCGGGTCGCTTTTGCTATTTCTGCTGGTGTTGTTTACAGTCCCCTTGTTCCCTTAAAATTCATTTGTCTAAAACATTCCTGTAAAACAAAGCGATTAAACCCACTTAGTCCCGTTAGGTTTTAATGGAATTTGTCATTTATAACTATTCACCATCTTAAAACTTCGAACTCTGGTCTGATCGAAGGACGCACATTCACTTTCACTTCAGTGAGTCCACAGAAAAGTTCAATTTCATGGCCATTCGGTTAACGAAAAAATCATTTTGCCAAAATGCACCAGCGCTCATCATGCAGGTCAGCTGACCTGAACTTCAATTTACATAACAGTTACCTCTCCTCCACCTTGACTGTGGCCACTACAATGTGGGCAACCTGACCAAGGTCGCGACAAATGTCTGATATAACAGAAAACCCTAATACATGCAAGTCTATTTGAATGTCTTTGGAACCAATTATGTTAGTTGTCTTAGGATGTCGTCTATTTTTAACATCAACTTCCGAATGAAAGCTACATTAATGACGAAAATGTAATCACATTTGTGTGGATCATCAAAGCCCCGCCAGCCCATGATCAAGCCAAAAACATTCTGGAAGACATAAGTTGGTGGAAACACTTAGGCATCCACTTGGTTCGATCGGACTTCAATTGTTGACACTTCTTCACAGTTGTGATGGTTGAGACTTCTGCGCCAATGTGATTCATAACACGCAGAGTTTGAATTTTCCCGCATTCAGTGGGTTGAGAATAATTGGCATGAAAGATGATGATTCAGCGTTTCGAGAATCCCTCCGTGGCTTGTAATGACGGACGTAATTTCCGTCCCACGTTGCATTTCATCAAAACTGTGTTTTTTTCAAAGGCAAGCAAAAGTGATGGATATAGGATCAGCAAATCCACGTAAAATCCCCAGAATGATATCCGCTGTCACATTCTGCAGTATGTGATAATAGCACGAACGATACGCAAAATCGTACAACTGAAATCCCACATGTGTGACATGTACTTTGTTTGTTTGCACATGTCCTTCGTCAACCACTTTCGGTCGCTTTCTCATTCTCCCTAAGGCATTTGTCCGAATAACAAATCGTTTTTTGGATAGAATGTCTTTTCAACATGTTTAATTTTAACCCTGCTTGCTCCCTTCCGCCCAACATTGGCGCAAATTTTAATTTCCTTTCTAAGTTTAAGATCACCTTTTCCAGAGGAACAAAGATAGCAAGATGGCGACGAAGAACGCTTGTTGTAGACACTTGCTCAAACATGAAAGTAGCCTCATTGTCCTCATCTCATTGCATTCATTATCATTAATGGTTGACGTACTGTCAAGTACCTAGGTAGTGGACTCCCAGCGGATGCGTACGAGCGATTGGTATTCGTGACTGGCCACTGCCTTTCGTTGATCGCTATTCTCAAATACTGTAGAAGCACGGTTAAGCAGTTGTGATCGCCTCGTCATTTCGACCTCATCTCGGATGCTTATGGTGCTAAATTGATGTTGCAACATAGCTTGCACACTCTTATGCAGTATACATTGACTGCTGTAGAAAACCCATGAACGTTACTTTGTGGGGCATATGCATTCCGACCGTTTTTAGGACCCTCAAAATTTTAATGCTGGGTCAAGTGAAAATGAATTACCAAGTTTTAGCGAGTCTCTACTATGTTGTCTTGCTCACCAATTTCTTATATCCGTGTCATCTGACAAGGTGAACGTTACCGCTAACCAGTACGAGACATTTCTAAGTTTTAACCGTTTACAATGATCCCGAGAAGAACGATTCTGTAGATACTAAAAAAATTTTGCTGTCATACTATTTTTAAACCGAACATTTTTATCCACAATCTAAAGAAGCAATTTTTCATGACTATTAGTTACACTCTTAGGATCACCAATTTGTCTTCTTTATAAGGGAGAGGGGTCATCCAATTTTGACTTGCTTCTAATCAAAAATCTGTGAACAAAATCGGGAACGTTTCTAAGCTTTTCTACCACAAAACCAAAATTTAACGGTGCTGTTACGAGACAGTTTATATTTACACAAAATAATAAGGAACAATTTTTTGGTTTTCAATTGCGTAATGCTCGTGGCATACGACAACGCAATCAACACAAATATCTCCAGGAATAGAAACTAGCTGTGAATATCTTGGTTAAATTCCTAGTACTTTTGCGAAACTTCCAATCGTCGTTTCAACTTCTCCCACGTGCTCGTATTTATAGTGGGATCTCAATAACTAAACTCAAATAGGTAATTGTCTGGGGGAACATAGTATTAGCTTTTCAAGAAATCGGATTATCTGTCTTCGACTCAACAAGTTACTCCTTTTCTCTAATCTAGGCAGCTTCCAATCTTTATTTAGCCCTCCATCTGAAAGCAAAACGTATGAGATTAGTGCGAAGGCAGAGGTACTGAACCACCATTTGCTGAAGCAATTATATTGAATAACTAGCTTTATATTATTTTTCTAATTTGATAAATCTGAGTCTACACCAAAGGCGAGGACTAAGCAGTGTCAGAAATCCTATCCACACGTTTACAGTTATATTTAAAAGGTAATAGGTTTAAGGTTGAAATATTGTACTTCAAAGCTAACTTTCCTAGTTTTATTTTCAAGTCAAATTAAGATATACGATCATTGCATTTCAAAACAAGTCTGGGAATACATAAATCAGGAATATCTAGTTAGTCTACTCCGTGGTGTTCCGACGAATCAGAAGGTAGAGACTAGTAGAGAGTCCAGACAGTCGATGAAGTTACTTGCATCAAGATGTGGTTGGACAGATGGGCAAATTAAACAGACAGCAGCAAAATGTTGTCACCCACGCGTGGCAGGATCATGTGAAGCATGTATGCTGACGTGCATAACACTATGACCAAGGCTATTGGATGTAGCGCATAGGTTCCTATCTGACGCACACCATCGCAAAAATCTCTTGAGTAGAAATGCCCTATAATTCCACGCGAATTTCCGATACCTTTACCAATAATTATTCATAACCAACAAGATTTTCAGGTGTGTTTGGGCTACTTTCCGCAGTCACATCCTAATAAGTCCCAGGTCTGATGATATTAAGCAGTTCACGATAGAATGTGTAATTTCCGTTCCTTTTAATTCTATTACGACACATGCATCTCACTAAATTCAACACGAAGAGCATTTATTGAAGAAGCGCAAGTGTGGACAATGATATGTTTTCATTTGATTGATTTGATTTTCTCCACCTCGATAGCCCAGTAGCAGTTTTTTGATGTACTTTTCGATTCATGTGAGTCTCATTCAAAAGTCTAAATTTTCAAATTCTTCGAGTTACCTGAAGTGATAGCCACCGAAAATTTTTCACAAAAATCCCGTTTTAACACAGACTACCCATACTCAATTAGGGATGAATGTCAATTTATTCTGTCCAATTTATTTCAGATGCAAGTAATGCAGAGACTTTTATGAGGTTTGAAGAGTGTAATTTTGTTAACGCACCCCACTTATTGAAAGGTGCGAGTGCCACCTGGTCTCAAAAGCATGCAATTTCTTTAGCACCACCACCCCCTGTTCAATTAAAAACGACCTGATTGAAGAGATTCAACGTTTAGAGTCTGGATCAGCAATTGCAGTTGATAAAGGTGGCGCAAAAGAACATTCAAATCAATAAAAGCAAGAACTTTGTTTGAAATACGCAAAATAAAACGTCAGACGACACATAAAATTTGCAACTTTTGGGCTCAGTTAAGTTCGATACAGATCCTAATGGACATTGACCGTTTCTCAATAGCATAACGGGCTTACAAACCAGCTAAACGATCACAGCCAAGAAGCACCTAATTCAATTAGAAGGGTGTCATTCATTAAAACACTGCCGTGCCATGTAAAAAAAAGCATTACTTCAAGCCCAGTCATCGCTTAATTGGCACGCCTCCTTTTCTCAACTTTATATCATCCAGTCATCAGTAGCAATTAATTTTTATATTTAACAAGTAGATCCCAGTGTCTACCATAACAGGTTTTAATCTAAATAGTTTACAAAAATAATCATTTATTCAAAATCTTTTTTTTTCAAGTTATTAAAAGTTGATTTGAGGGACGAAAGGGCTTCAAATTTCCTAATATAAATAAGTACTAGATGCGCCCCATTATTTAACGAAGACAAATTCATTTTACTACCATGTGCTTCACCCAAAATGTTACTAGAATCCAAATAACCATCATAAGCCCACTCACATATCAGTTGTCTGAGAAGGTAAATAAGGTTTGGAAACACCAAAATACTTGGCCATTTAAATGTGGTTTGCAAAGGGCTTAAGTTAGTTGACGAACTAAACAGCACAATCCCTTCCTCAAACGGAACAGTGGGCAGTTACATGCGAACAGTTTTGCTCATCTAATTATCGCTAAGGAGTCAAAATAGGGGCTGAAGTAGGCGAACATACGACCAAATTGCTCACAACTAGAGATACTTTACGGTTTCAGTGGAGTTGAGCGCTAGACATGACGTCTAAGACTCATGGAAATTTGGAAGCATGGTGAGGATGAAGCATGCGCAGAACAGAACCAATTACTATTCTCCAGCAGCCGTTTAAAATCACGGCCTTAGCACGGAAGGACATCCATGTCGTATATGACAATATTTTTAAATAAATTTTAATGTCATATTAACCGCATATAAGTGTGTTAAAATCTATGACTACGGTCATATGGCAATGAGCTGTAATAGAATTGCGCAATTGTCGCCCCACGAATCGAAATACTTTCTAGCGCATACAAGGTGAGGTTGAACGTTTTAACTACTGTCAACAACTATAAAACCTGTAGCTAAAGATAAAACTACCAGGCAACTCAAGGCAAACGACATAGACTAAGAAGGAGAGGTTAGTTATCTAGCTCTAGCACGGACATCTTTAGACTGTTTGCTGATTCTTGCATTACCTTAGACGTGATCGGATTCATCAGCGATTCCATGAAGTCCAATTCTAGGGTACGACTTGAAGCCCAAATGGCAGGATACCTTTTTGTGCGAGGCGGTGAAGTGTATCCTTCCGAGTGTATCCTCTAAAGAGCACACCCTACGGATTTTTTATTTTTATTGATTTGTAATTTTTTATCTACCAGGCACTGCTGCGTTGTTCAGTAAAACGTAATTATTTTAACGCTGGGAGCTAATTCTACCATGATTTGGGCTTTGTGTCTCATGTTAAACTAGTTTAACGAATCATACCACGATAACAACGGGAACTGCCTAACTTTTGTGATAAATGAACGCCGCATACTAAATTACGCTCTTTAACAGAAGCCTGTTTACATTATGACCAAGGCTTTAGTGCTTTCACAACCCCTACATTATCACCTATCATATAATTTGTACGCGAAGCCTATGCACAATTGTGTTATCTTCTGAAGCTATTCTGACCCCCTCTCCTGTACGTATACATGATAATAAATTAAAAGCGAAAAATCTCACAATTGCGACCATAGAACACAAATTATTGGCATAGTGGAAGCCGATTACAAGATTTCAACAAGGCCGGGAGCCGAGTACTGGCAGATAATCCCTTTTCTGTATAGCTGTGCTGCAAGCACCACTTCAAAAATACTTTTGGAAGGACCAGAAATTCCCGATTTCAAAGCTATGAACTTCATCTCAGCTAAAACAAAGCGTAACCTATATGAATCATGGTTAAAATATTGTCTAGACAATTGTGAACATGACATTATAATCGACGGAAAACAGAAAAGATCCCCAATTTGCGAAATTAATCTCGTTTCAATTCAATAACCGATGTTTTCAAGTACCTAGATTTTAACCCCAATAAAATCTCACATTAAATCAGGTTCTACCAGAGGAATATTTGGAAGGTTGTCGATCCCCAGCCTCAAACCACGGCAATTCTACGAGGGCATGCATGGGGTGACTCGTGTGACCTTCTCTTCATTGCCAATAGAAAATTCTCCACATCAGGCGAATGAATCTGAAGGCCACTTAGGTGGTGTCATCCTTGGCCTCATATGTTAGTAACCTGGTAAATTTAGCGAATTTGCTTTCCCGATGAAAGTTACTTGAAATCGCTTCGCATACACGGTTCCCAATTATCTACATTTTGTGCATAGCATAACACAAAGTTGAATGGAATAGCATAGCTAATGCATACCAGTGTTTTTGGCTTTCAATACCACTTGTAATACAATATTTTGATGGAATGAATCCACTCAATTTGTGGGAATTTCGGTGCGTTGAGGTATTATTCCTCGACAAGTATGAGTGCATATGAAGTTTCATGAACAATTTCGGTACTAAAAGCCTAGGAAGTGTTCAACTGAAAAGAAATTTCTTGATGGGAAATAGCTGGCAGTTAAATTTAGATTAATTCTTTCATAAGAATAACTAAGAACTAGCATCAGCTCAAAGTTACTCTCAGTGATTGCCAGACTTTGGGCTGAGTGGAACATGAAGTAGGGTCATCCACTAAAGCTAGCTTACAAATAAACGCAATCGGAAAGCAAAAAAGAAAACCAGGTAAGTGACACAGGTTTTTTCTGCATTTACTTTTTATATTTTGCGTAGTTGGCCTAAAGAGTTCCTCGGATTCTAAGGCAACGGTCATTCCATTTCATGGTGCGATATTGGAGGTAGGTCAATGAATGAAACCACTGTTCTGCACCTATCACACCACTTAACCTTAATTTATGATTCGAGTGGCCCCTGAGCCAAGTTGGAAAAACTCCATAATCTGGAAGCATATTTCACCAGCTAAGAGTGCACTTTAATTAGTCGCACAGAAACAATTTTCACAGTTTTATTCAGAGAATAATAATAATCTAATGAGAATCTCACACTGTGGCTCGCAAGATAGCGTCACATAGAAATTACCGTTGCACCAGATCACCAAAGTTAGATCAGAATCTAATTTTAAAACTAATATTGGCAATAAAGTAGTCTAGTACAAAGCGAAACCACGGCAACATGAGGCTTTTTATGTGCAGCATGGAAATGAGTAGAGAGCCAAGCACATTGTCGTAACATACTTAAAGCCCAGAGGAGACATTGGGTTTCAGGTTCATTACCAATGACGAAATTAAAGTGGCAGTGCGATTCTACGTTATAAATCGGATTGTGCTACTGCAGCTAGTCCTACCACCAATAAGCATTTACGCCTCTTTGACCCCTGTGGCACTCATTTCCTCTTTCGTAGAAATGAGTTGACGTCTGGTGGCTGCCCAGAAGAACAAGCAAACAACCTCTTCTTATGCGACTCATTAAAACAAAAAGAAAGTGCTTTATACTCAGCAAAGCTAAAACCCCTCCCCGATTTCTAATAATTTACCGAGTTTATCCAGTTTTTGAGTGTGCGAAAATAAGGGGTAAGAAATCACACGTATAAAGTAGTTTATTTACAAAAAGCCGGGTAAAATGAGCCAACATCGGGGTAGCGTCAATCGCCACTAATTATGAAGCTTTTGGGATCTGGTTTGGCAATAGCACCGCGTGCAAATTGGACGTGCATTGGCTTCCCGTTTAGAAGGTAACCGTGAGCGGCCTCCAGCGCCTGGGTGGCCAGTTCGATAGAATCAAAGCCGATAAACGCCTGGCCTAAAAAAATCATGGAAACGATGAACGGGGTAAGCAGTTGTAGGTGTTTCGGTTGAGGGCAAACGTCAGCAGAGGCATTTGCACCTGCTCAGACAACTACAGGTACCTCGGTATCACAGACGTAGATCGTCAAAAGTGCATGTAGAAAGGAAATGAGTTAAATACGGTTGGTAGCTGAGGCAGTTTACTAGGACAATTAAGATGATCCTGCCTCGGTTGCACAACAAGACGCGAACCGCAGCACGCCGATGGACGCCAGCGGCGTGAATAATGCATTCTCAGATTCTTGAGGTCAATTTAACCAACTGTCGATAAAAATATTAGGTGTATGATTTAATTTAAAGATATTTTCTTCAAGCTTAAAATTATGTTTAAAATAGTAATATTTTGGCGGTATTTCGTGTTTTTGTAAGGATGGAATGCAAGGGTTCAGAACACAGGACAAGTTGAGGCGTATTACATTACCCCTCTGAATTACAGAGTTTATGATGGCAACTGATAAACATCACATTCGACGTCACTGCATTCTACACGAATTCCAACGGGGAAAAACTATTCCAAAGCACGAGAATCCACGTGTAGTGTTTTCGGAGCCTACGTTGTGTCTTATGAAACGCGCAGTTATTGCTGTAAACGTTTTAGACGCGGTGATTTCCATCCCAGTGACCAGCCACGCCCCGGACAGCAGCCCCGAAAGTTTGCAGACGCAGAATTGCAAGCTCTACTGGATGAAGACTCAGCGCAAGCGCAACAAGAGCTTTCAGCTCAGTTTGGAATCATCCAAACACCTATTTCCAAGCGTCTGCACTACCAAATTGGAAAAATTCAAAAGCTTGGATTTTGGGCCTGCTACAAAAAAGAAATTCCAGTGAAAAATTATGCCGGGTGATAAAATGTATGTTTTTACGAGAATGCCAAACGCAGCCCAGTACACCGACGCCGAAACAAGACATCCACTTGAAGAAGGTTCGCCTATGGGAAATGAAAGGTGCACTTTATTACGCACTCCTGGAACTGGTCGTCAGACGGTTACTGCGGAACACTAAGACCGACAAATGAACAAACTGAGAGGAACTTGATTAGAAAAGGCCATTTGCTGGGCAAGGAAGTAGGTACGTCATACTGCTGCATGACAGCTTTCGACCACGTCACGTTACACGCGCGACTCAGAAGACCCTCGTGAAAGTGGGATTGGAAGTTCGCCCACAGCACGCCTTAGTGGATGAGCAGTTCAAAGCGTTGGACGGTGTGCGTAAATTCGTCGTTGATGACTTCATTGTCTCGAAGGCTGCAAGTTCCTTTCGCGACGGTATTCACACATTACCTGAGAGGTGGCGCCAGGTCATAGAAAACGATGGATAATGTTTCCACAATTAAGTTTGCTGTTCTCTACCTCTTTATGTCAAATAAATTTGCTAAAAAATCTGCCCAAATTAGGCTATACATGTAGTAGATTCTGCGTGCCGTTACGCACTATTGACTTCCGTCACGGACGGTTAATGTTCCACGAAAGTAGTTATTCGCAAAAGAACGACATCTAGGCGACAAAAAACACGTTTAAACGAAGTTTACGCAACGTCAGACGGCAGTACTGGGCGGTTTTGCAACACCAAAAGGACACAAATAAGCTGTACTTCCAAAAATATTTTAACGGTTCTACGGCACACTTTTCACAAGACAGAAACACCCGGTGCTGGTAGAAACGTGAATTACAAATTGCAAGTGGTAATTTTAAAAGCCCCATAAAATTTAACGATATAAATATTAGAAATCTATACCGTCGGCGGTGAACGAAAATTGCCCAATACGTGGCTCTGTTTCAGCGGCAAAACGGTGAACCTGTGGAATCAGACAATAGCAGAAACTCGCCATGGCTATCAAGCGAAGGCAATAAAAAACACAATGGGAATAGTCATAGTGAGAAACCACGACTCTATCCTCTAAATGACAACCGCAAAACCAAATTGCGGGGATTTTGTGACGGCAGTTGACAGCATTCTCAGCGATAAATTAGACTTTTCGTGGATCCCAACAACAACGCCTGACGAAAAGCATCATCGGAACACATGATGTCAAGGTCGGTGGCATTGGAATCAGACCATATCAGAGTTATGCATAACACGATTACGCAGGTGGCGCCACATTCAAAACAGTTTGACCCCTTTGGCAAGGCAAGGTCATTGCAACCTCTTGTTAAAATACCACACAGCGAGAAAACGAACCTTCAGGCTATGCTCATCAATGTGGCATTTGGAGGAACTCGACTGTACCCTAGGTCTGTACATGCTGCAAAAAGTAACGGGTTGCGTAGACAGGGCAGTGCATTCACTAAAATGGCATAGCAGAAATTGACCTGACACGGCTGTCGAAGAGGATCCAGTTGTTTTAACGATAAGAACAGGTGATTTCGCTTCACTGTACCGATACCTTTAGCAGACATAAATGTAACTAGCTCCAACAGCACAATTCCCAGCAGTATTCAATTACCAAACTGTTCTGTCCAATTAGGGGATGGTGAGAATCGTGCTAACATAGGGTAACAGATCTCAGTACTTGCCCAATGCCCTAGCTGTCTTACGTTAACTTTGTGAACAGTGATTTTAGTGGAATTTTGAGAAATTTCGAAATTGACTTCAAATCACGCATTAATTACAAACTACTGACGAAAAATAAGCAACATAATGCTTTAAAGCGGTGACAAAGACACCCCTAAGGCCTTTTATACAGGCTAAATAGGAAACGTTTTCCAGGATAAGTGAGAAGACCTTTTTTCTCAATGGACTTTTCAGCAATCTCGCGCACAGGGCAAAGATTTTGGAATGTAACACAAAATTTTCACCTCGAAAAGTAGGATTATAAATTGCAAAATTAGAGGTGGTTACAGTAATTGTTCAAATGAGTGCAGGGATCAAACATACTACCCAGACAAAGATTAAGAAGTGTTTTTCAAGTTATCACGAAAAAGAAAACACAGTAGCGCGATGAATCACACTTGGCCACATGAAAGGAAAAAGCATCGAGTGTCGCTTTAAAAATATATGAATGCTAAATATCAACCCCACAACTCCCAACACTGCGTCTCGCATGATTGCTTATCAGTCATCCCACCGTTCAGGTTTATCGATCATCCCGCCACTTCGAAAAAAACGATCCTAGTTTTCACGAAGCACGAGGACGCGGTGACTGACCTACTGGCAAATCGGGGGTAGATACCTGCACAGAAACTATGCAACCTCAAGGTCTACAGTAAATCCTGCCAGTAGCAGAGGCATCTACTAGTGCGAGCAAAAGACAACAAGTCGAGGCAAACTAATTAACGGTTTAAAGGTTTGTGAACAAAAGCGAGAAGAAAATGGGTCCTGGTGACTAGAAATCAGTAACGCCATTCGACAATCGCTGCCTGAAAAATCGAATGGGCTCCCATTGCGGGCGGCTCTAGGGCGTGCTACAAAATGATCGGGGTTAGAAAAGTGCGCGGACTAGTGAAAAACAGCCTTGGGCGGGTGGAAGGAGACAGGTAGGCTTTTCAGTCAATGGCTTTGTTGCCTATACACTGGAGCCAATTGTTTTTCTGACAACAGGAAAAACAGTAGTCAAGTAAATCGTAAGAGAGGAGATCAAAAAACTGAAAAAATCAATAAAACTGAATGCTAAAAATAATAACTTCCAAGTAATCACAAACAGGTTGATTAAAAGCTTAAATGAAAGTACAGTACAAAGAAAAAGTCCCCCTCTACGGTGACATGAAAAGGTACTCGATTGCCTTAAATTTACAAATCATCGCGTGGATAGGAAAAATTTTGATGTCTACTGAAATTTGTGAGTAATTGTGGAACATGCAACACGGGTCTACTGGCTTCTGCTAACTAGGCAGGCAAGGTGGCGACGGGTGTTTGCTAGCATAAGCCAAATAGGAAGCATTTCCAGGTAAAGTCGCAATCTACACCCTTGGATTTGAGTAAAACCGAAGTTCCATAGGGACAAAAGTCTACTTAAAATAAAGGAACATACGAATTCATAAATAAACCTGAGTGACCGCAGACTAGCTATTCGTGGGCGCTTGCTAACTAATTTCCAAACGGTGACTATCGAGCCATCAACTCAGCCGCAATCTATAACTGATGCCTCCTACAAGTACGCACAATTGTGTTCTGCATTGACGACAAGCATTTTATGATAATGGCTTCGCTGCAGAATTGCCATTAAAGTCTCCTAGCTAAGAAAAGAAATTAGTTTACCATAATTACGACATTCTGAGTATCTGAGATTCACTGAAAGCAATTTACTTTTTTTTCAAAAAAAAGGCTCCTAAAAGTTAGGCGAAAATGAGTTGAGCGACGCAATCACAGCAACAAGAGCATGGTTGATGGAATGAAGAAAAAAGAATATACTATTTTTCACCATAAATCTAACACTGAAACTCGTTTGGCTTGCGGTGCAGCGTGGTCAAGAGTTTGTAAGTTAACTCGACAAAAAGCAGTTCGCTACCATCGCTTGGTCAAAATGACTTGACACGCTTGTTCTTTAGTGGCAATAATAAAACCTTGCATTTCCTCAAACATTTGGAGCGGATATACCACATGCTACTGTGGACTTCTGTAGACGCAGCCGATTACCGCTGCAGAATCGCTTGATTCGTCAGCAACCAACTTAACTGCTTTCGTCATTTCCATGGGCATACATCGTCACTTAAGGAGCAGAGGGAGTCGAAAAGCGAACCTTCAAGAGATCTCGCCAGACTACTGCTGCTCCTGCCTCGAAACACTTGGTAATACGCGCGACTTGTTTGAATGAGGAACGATGGAACGCCAATGACATCGAAGACTGTGCTACACACAAAAGCCCAAAGTGTCCACTACTAAAGAAGATCACAGTAACTCTCCATCACGCCCTGAAGTGGATTCATTGCATGGTTCTGTAACGCTAAAACAAGCCGCTTTATAAAGAATTCAGTCTATGGCTATGTAGATTTCGTTTTGCCTAAATTCATCACACGCAATACCACTGAACGGTCTTTGCATGCGCAGTTATATTTAAACACACAAAAGAATCTGGGCGGAGGTCAAATAAACCATCTTTGTCTTATTAGTGAATCACACAATGGATCGTCACTTCAAAGAGATGACTTGGAACAAAGTAACGGAGCACAAGTGGAGCATAATGAAAGCGTAGGAGCTCTGTCGAGCTCTGAAATGATAAAATGCAACATACCCTTCATTCTACCGCCAGTAAGCAGCTGAATAGAGAACTGGTTTGAGGCGCCTTGTTGTGCCAGTTGGCTGAAGGAACCAAAAACCAACCAGAGGTCTTCTTCGGTTGTCTTCTTATGAAGATTTTTCACATAGAGGCGCGAAGAAGGAGTCCCACGGCCAGGATTTTTGCTAAAGACCGGATTGTTTGCCAAATCTGCCTGCGAGGCCTTCCCAGCCCATAGGGCGTCCGGAGTTAGAGGCGGAGGTTTCGGAGGCTCGTCATTAATCTCAAGTGGATGAGAGGGAGTCTCGCTTGGGAGTATTGGAACATGGTGAACGGGAACGGCGTCTGTTGAAGGCGCTAAAATTGAGACAACGACCATGTAGTCAAATCTACAACTTTAACTATGACTAAATGGTAGAGGGAAATCGACTGAATTCTTCAAAAATAACTATCGATGTCTAACAGAAATGACCAGCAAATTATGAGACGGGAAGTGATTTATTTGATTTCTGGTCTAGGGAATGCCTGGAGGTAATAGCGATAGAAACAAACTTGTGCATAAAAAAATGATTGATGACATCCTTGTCAAAGATATTCTCAAAAAATAGAAAAATTTGGGAGAGAGAGGACATGGATAAAACAATCTCAGCATCGAGACAAATCGCCTTTTAGAGTGGCACAAATTTACGAACTAGAAACTAACTTTCTAACAGCAGTGCAGGAGCAGATTCTGCGGATCCAATGGCTCTCGAAAACACACCGAACCCGGAAACCAAATGTCCATCATCGGTCTCACTTAGATCTTTGACAGTGCTGGAGAGGTTCAATTCGATATGGGGAGTACCTCGTAGGACACATTCCTCGAAAACCGGCTCAGCTGACTGCGGAGAAGAGGAACTCTGACTACATACCGGGTACGAAGGCCTTAGCTCTTTTCCTCTAGCATCTCGACGCTTTTCTTTCCGTTTTATCAGTCCGGACTTCAACTTCGAAGGTGGCTTGCGTGTGGTGGCAGAAGACAAATTTGGCTTATTCAAAGTTGTGTCCGAGTCATTAGGATCTGGAAGGTGACATGAACAAGCGAACAAAATCAATACCTGAGGCGATTTCACTTTCAGGTCCACTCGATACGTCCATTTCTTCTGTGACGCCTTCTGGGCGGTTCGACGACATGGGATTCTGATTATGTAGCTCCCCCTCAGTCACAACAAAAAACGATCCAGGAAATTCAGTTGAATCGCAAAAAGGAGCTGGTAAATTTAAGCGATTCATCAAATGGAGAGTCTGTCAAGGAAGATAGAGTAGTCTGAAAGTAGCTCAGGACAACGCGACATAGAAATCGGAACCTAACTTCTTTCATAGATTTTAATTTAATGGATTTGAGAAAAGGTAAGTTTCACTTTGAATGTGATGTCAACTTTTAAGGTTGCTTGAAGATGACATTACAGGTTTTAATAAAATGATAACACGTTTCAACAAAAAATAGACAAGGATACTACATAGTCTACTAACCAACTCAATAAAATATACGACTAGGTCCAAGAGGAAATACGGTAAAGGATACAATTAAGTTTAGGAGAATTGAATAACGTTGACAGAAGGCCCGCGGAAGCTCCAAAACTAAATAAAATAAATTAGACACATAAGTACCCTGTGGATAATAAAATGACCCAAAATTGGTGAAGCGGAGAGCTACTAACCAGTCGACTGAGGTTCAAGTAAGAAATAACGCGTCACAATAAGAAATACAAACTAATGACATTTTTATCTATTATCTTAGGAAATAAGACAATAGACTTTGCCAAACGCTAGTGAAACATGCAAAATAAAGTATGAAAAAAGGGATGTAGCGAATAGAAAGCCCACCTGGACGTAGAAAGCAGGCACTGAAGCCAGACATCTTACGATGTTGGTCAAGATGGCAGGTGTTGCCTTTGGATAAGAATAGTAGGCTTCTGATAAAGTCCTGCCAGGCAACCACTTGGAGGACAATGCAGTAACATTTTTTACCCAATCCGGCAGGCAAGCTGCCGTAGTCACTTCACTTGAAACATTGCATTTTTCATCACTGCTGGTAATAAAGTAATAAAAGAGAAGAGCAAAAGAACAAACCCTTGAGTAAAGCGCCCGAATTCAAGATGTAAACGATGACCACATAGTTCACGCTGGTGGAGAGACCGTAATATATGCCAACACTCATCTGTGCCCCTAAATTCAGCGAGAGCACGGTGCTAACAGTAAACAAAATTGATAAAACCCTACACATGTTGCTGGGTGACAGGATAAGTACACCTGCACATCCATAGCACCAAGGCGTTTAAGTAAAGATTCGATATCTCTTGAAGCTAACTCATAAGCAAAATTTTTGATGTGGAGCACGCGCAAGTTGTCAAAGGCCTCTTTAGTCAACATGGGCAAAAACGGCACAGAATAGAAAATATCCTTGAGAAGAAGCCAATCAGTGAAGCCTACCGAAGTGCATCAAAATATGGATTCATTCTTTAATTCACTAGTCATTAAAAACAGATATACCTAAGACATAATGAGTGCACCAAATAAATGTATGTGTGTGGCTGTGTTTATCAAATTATTCCAAATGATATTGAGATAATAGGGACGAGTAAGATTAAAACGACTTGGTGCTGACACACTAAGCCGCGCAATTTAGAATTGTGTTAGAAATTGTGGTGCGGTGGTCTGTAGAATGAATCCTTTCGTTAGGTGTGTGAAGACATTTCGGACGGCATTTTTAGCCTCGTCCAAATATCATAGCTGTGCGACGATAGTGGGTCTGAAATCATCTGGATACTACGCAAATATTTTGCCGCAATTAAGGTAAATGTACTAACTAATTTACTGTTAGCGACGAGTACTTAGAAAACTTGGAGAAATCTAATCAACTAAAAGTTTATTGCGGCTTTGATCCGACCTCGGAAAGTCTGCAGTTGGGGAATTTGGTAGCTTTCATTGGACTGCTCCGCGCTCAAGCGTCAGGAAACGATGTTATCGGTTTAGTGAGTGAAATTCATTCCTGAATTCTTGGATAGGTCGGCCAAGCAACATCGATTATTGGCGATCCTACCGGACTAAAAAAATCAAGAGTACCCCTGTCGGCTAGCGCGTGTGCTAACAACTCTGAAATTTTTCGGGACGCGCTTCTATTCATGCAAAATAATTTTACTGAGCAGTTTTTGCCTCGCTTTAAATCCGTCCGAGACCCTGGGAAGTTCAACGTGATGAATAATTTGGATTGGAATAAGAATGCAAAACTACTAGATTTTGTTGAGGATATAGCTGGCTTTTTGCGGTACCAGGAATTGGCCCATAAAGACAGGTAAGAATGATGCCCTTGGATGCCTTTTTATCGAAATGGTTCTCTGGTGTTGTTTTTACTAACCTTTTCTTCTATTTTATATAGTAACTAAGTTAAGACCTGTAAATGTGCTCCATTTTCAGTGTTAAGCTCCGGGAATCCTGTGGATCAGGCATGAGTATGAAGGAATTCATGTATCCTATGATACAAGCCTATGACTTTTTTCATCTCTATCAAAACTACGGCTGCTGTGTCCAGGTTTGAGTCGTTGCTCTAATTACCTTTGACTTTTTGTTGTGTAGCTTGGAGGTAACGATCAGGTTGGCAATATTGACACTGGAATCGCTCTTATACGACGCAAGACTGGTGCAAATGTTTTTGGTACGTGTTGTAATTAAATATTGTCAGGACGTTCCGTAACTTGGGTCCAGCCAGTTGGGGAGTTTCTGATCACACTTTTACTGATAATTCAACCATCACCAGTCATATTTAATTGGTTGTCGCCGTTAATCGAGTTGTTTTAGTGTAGTCCATATTTCCACCACCATCAAATCATACTTTCACGACTTTCTACATTCAAAAAGTCGTCAATAGTGCTCTCAACTGGGAAAGCTGCTAAAATCTGCCTATTTGCTCGGTCAAAATTGTTAACTTGATTTCTGTCCTCCTCAGTTTAATTCCTTGTGGCATTTGACTCAATCTTTTGTGAGAGGTCTTTGTTACATAACCTACCGTAGACATCATGTCCGAAACGCAAAGCTGTCCCAATCACCCTCTAAACACAACATGCTAGCCCTGTTATATTACCAAATGTGACATGGGTGGATCTAATTCTAACAAAGAATTAAAAATTCATAACGAAGCTATATTCATTAATTCCTTTCCACCTTTTTTTGTAAAAATGCGATAACCTGGTCATTTAAATCCCCTTTTTAATATAAAACACATATTTAAAGTGTGGTGGCACTTACTGTCAACTAGCTTGCATTCATTTTTGTTTTCTTTAGGTTTGACAGTTCCTCTACTTGTGGCAGCAGACGGATCAAAAATAGGCAAAACTTCTTCGGCTTCTCAAGACGACGTGATCTGGCTGAGCTCGAAGAAACTTCGCCCATTTCACTTCTTCCAAAAACTTCTGAATCAGCCCGATAGCCTGATGACTTCAAGCTTTATCCGAAGTCTGTCATTTTTCTCTCCAGATGAAGTTACCCAGTTGCTCACTGATCAAAAGGTCAGTCATGTCCATATTTTCTGCAAATGCGTGCCGTTATATTTACTAACATGCTGGTGTGAATCCTAGGCTTGCCCATCACGTCGCCCGATTCAGCGCGCTTTGGCACAGGAACTAACTCTCCTTGTTCACGGAGGTTCGTTTTTTTTTCATATTCCTCCTACCAGATCCGTCTTTTTGTAAACAGATTGGCCTATCAGTCATTGGTTTTACACTAGAATTTGTAGTAAGTAGGTCTTGATATGTAAAAATGCCTCTAGGTTTCTGCACAATGCAATGCCGTTTTTCATGAGAAATTTTACACAGTTTGTTCTCAGCATTTGTGCTAACTGCAGCCACAAAAGCTATCACAAATTTCACCAATGAAGTCTTTACTTGGTCATGAAATTAATACTGGTGCGTAGAGGTTCCTTAGTTATTAAATCAGTTTTGTCGTAATCTCTTAATTCCGTTCAAATAGAGTTTTGTGCTTATGCATAAATAAATAATAGAGCATTTACTTATACAGGCATAGACCTATCTTCACTATAATCTTCTCAGTTTCATGGGCTATACTCGTGAATTTCATCCAGTGTGTTTTTATCCGAAGTCTGTTTGGAGGTACAATTTAGCTGAATGATTTGCAATATTAGAACTCCTGATATCGGACTTGAATCCATGCGGGGACAGCCACCTCTAGAGGCTCAATTACGCTCCCCATATGCCAAAGGGAGAAACTAAAGACACGAGGTTACCGAGTCAATTGTTTAATAGATGGCTCAAATCAGTTGGTTTGTGTTTTTGTGCGTGGCTGTAAAAACATAAGGAGGCTAAGTAAATAAGCAAATTTCTGGACCTGCATCTACATGATTCACATCACGATGTTTCCTGTATTCACATATCACCGTCTAAACTTGTATTTTGCTTAAAGCGGGTTCCTTGCAGGCCAGTGAGCTAGCCTCGCGTGTGCTCTACGCTTCAAGTTCAGTTAACCAAACTCGACTTCCACCAATGCAAGCTCTCTCAGAGGGTCTCACCTCGACCGAACGGAATTTCCTTGTCGCCTGTCTAGCGCACTATACGGCCCCTCTAGAAAGTCCCATTCCCGTCATCCATGACAAAGCTACCGTCAGTGCGGGACCCCTTGACCGCCTGCACGAGGTTCTTAAGATTGCGGTGTCAAGTGAGTGTGATAGGGGCACCTCGCTGTCCGTTGAGGAAGGCGGCGTCGTTTTGAACGGTCAACAGATCCTCAAACCCACACCGGGTGCCAGTAAGAAGCAGTGCAACTGCACGCAACGAATGTGTATTCGTGACCTCTTTGTTTCCTCGGAGTCGGCTATTGCAGAAGCTTGGCAGGCGGCCGATCCTGTCACCGGATTTAGCATTCTTCGAATCGGTAAACCTTTGGCATTTTTGTGATTGGGTGTAGGATGTGTTCACTGTCTGTGTTCACTGTCGATGTGTAGTCAAACGGGGAACAGCAGGTTTTGTTATACGTTGTGACTCTTATAGTAGTTGCTTTTCACAAAATGGGACCAACTTGACTTAAAGAATCAGAATTATCCAAACTTTTAGCCAAATATTCCTCTTTAAATTGAAACCTGAGAGTCGTTCGAGAAAAATATTCTGCATTTCATGCAAACAGTTGTAGTCGGACGACCCTCGCCTATATGTTGACAATTCTCGGAAAATGGTATCTCATATATTATACCTGAGGACATAAGAATGACGCCAGTAATCTGTTCCACGTATCACCAATTTGCGGAATCTCCGAATTGATTTTTCTCTCGAACTAAGTAGTATTTTCCTTTTTCTTTGTAGGTAAACGTGGAGTCTGGTTTGTTGTTCCATTTGAAAAAGTCCGCGGCTATTGAACGGACATCTTGTATAGTAGCCTTCATTGCCTTTGTATAGTTGGTTTTGTATTATTTCTATGGACACAATAATGCTTGTAGTTACTAATAGATCTTCGACGGTGTTAAAATGTATTTTAGAGGCTGTGTGTGTGTGTGTGTGTTGTCGAATAACCTGGTTGTTACAATTTGGAAAATACAAAATGAAGACCTTTCAACCACACCAGGGTAAGGTTTGTTTGCTTTCTGTTCCTGGTTGACCGCACCAAGATGCTTGATGCCAGGCGTCGAGTAATTCGAGACAGTATCGTGATGGAATGTCGTTAAATTATGTCTCGCCGTAGTGGTTTTGTCTGATGTTCGCAGAAATGGGAGGTGGGTCATCAGGTAGTTGAGATTTTTTCTGAAGCCTCTTATGGTTTGAATGTCAAATTTCAATCAAGAACCTGGTTTTATTTAATAAAAAATTAAGACTGTCCTATGCAGTTGGAGCTAGACGTGTGCTTACAGTGTAGTACTTGAGTACATGTCCACTGATATTCTTCAATCCCATCTGTGCTTTAGTCGGGTTTCATCTAAGTTTGCGTCGATTCAGGCCAATACTGCAGAAATCCAAGCATTCATAAACGTAAATGAGGCTTGTCCACAGGTGCCTACACTTTTCAATTGTCGGTGGTCTATTGTGCATAGCTTGCAAGGTGTTCCACCTCAGTCCTTGACATGCTAAGAGATTATATTTGTTCAGGACGAATCCAATTTTGCAAAAATAAGAGTTTTCTGCACTGCTTGTTAATGTTACATTCAGGGCAGCATCCGATGCCACTGTGGGTCTAACGGGGATAATTACGGTTGACCTATCCGTCAGAATTAACCACGAAGTTGAATGTGACTGCAAAAATGAGATACGAGGTGCATTCCTAATTAATAAATACGGTGGCAGAGATGGTAAGATTTGGAGGGGTGCCGTAAGTTTGAGAAGCTGGCAACCGTGGGACTTGAATTACTAAACGCAGAAAGAAATTGTATTTCGAACACAAGGGGAAGTACCGTGAGGAGACATTGGGAAACGCGGTAGATATAATGAGATATTTGGGTCATGTTAAACAAGTAGGTGAAGAGTAGTAACACTTAGAAATGCAAATTCGATTGCTGTACATAAAAGGGAAGTGCCTAGTGGCTTAAGCTACATGTAGGCAGACCTGGGTTGCACACATTCGCCATACTGCTTCCTATATCAACCATCACAAGGCCTTGCAAGAAATGCTTGGCGTTCGGTAACAAATTCTGGTACCTAAGTTGCTAGTTTAACATCTTAGGTGAGAAGAAAATTCGATTGGTGCAAAAATGCACCACAATGGAAGGTCACTGATAACAGTATTTATCTTTCGAAACCCTACAATATCGTTCGATTGATTTCTGGCGTATGCGTGTGTGTGTGTGTGTGCTGGTGACAGCGCAGCAGGCAGCTGCACTTATAAACACAAGTTGTACGTCAAAACCCAGTTATGTCATGAATCTCCATTCGTTTTATGCCATGGTCCTCGATATAAACAATTGCGGAGTCTTTTAGTAATGAATTTAAAGTAGTTATTATTTATCGTTGTGTGAAAAATGGCTATCTCGCAGCAAATGGTTTATTGACTGATCAAATTGGTCAATAAGAGAAACTTATGAGGCACTTAAGTTTCCGGAATGAGCACGTGAAATAAGATGATAGTCTACATTCAATCTCAGCGATCCCTGTTTTCTTAATTAGTGCAAAACATAAGTCTCTATACACAAAAATTATGCAAACTTAAGGTCATTGAATTCTACCGAGAGAGATTCAGTGGAAGACTTTGTTTCGTGGAGAGGTGGATGGGATAGACGACATTTCGTTAGAACAGAATTTAAAACTTTTCCAAACTTTACTGTTGCCTGCCCACATATTAAATCAAACAAAAATCACTGAGTTAGTGGAAAATATTGTGCCTTAATTCACTATTTTTTGCCACTTGTAGATTATCCCACCAATTATCGCCATAAAGTGTGCGTCACACTGGGTATTAATTTACGTGTTTTTTCGTTCTAACTCCACATAAAAGACTAAATATTGCTTTTAGCTTATTCCTGAAACATTAAACGGGGAATCGGTTTTCAACTCGTGCACGAAGGTTCCGTCTTGTACTCTAACATGCCTTATATCACATCAGTAATGTAAAAGCTTTTTCACGGGTTTAAAAGTACGGAACAGCTAACTCGTCGGATTGCAAGAAAACCATATATATTCATTCATGATGGCACTAAATCTTTGTGACATTGAACAATGTCTAAAGAAAAACTTATTTTTTGCAAGAATGTCGCTTAATGGACGCTGATATAGTAATTTCAGCGAAGAAATAGTCCCGTTGTAGCTGCATAATTGGACTGATGGAAGGGAAAATAAACTAATCTAACATTATCTGTGGTGATTGTGGCTTAATTATGGGATGCCGTGATTCCATATCAGTGCAGCTACATCGACGAAATTACTGTAGCAACCATGTAGAGGTTAATGTTGGTAACAGACGATATTCCATGAGAGCAGATTGATTCACTCTCAAACGCATTCGAGTGGACGTTTATGTCCGTGGGCTTTATCGTAAGTAAAGGACTGGTCAAAGTCAAAGGTTGGATTTTCATCCCTGTGATAGTGACCTGTGAGATTCATAAGACTTGTGCGAAAATCCAACGAAGTTTCATTTAAGCTGACTTGGGCGATGAACTTAAAGGTTAGAAGCAGTAAGGACCTTAGTGCACTTTGACAAAGTGCTTTCTAGATTATATTTTAAGATAGTGCAAAATAGGGCAGAAGATCCCATTCTGAAAGTTCTTCAAAAGCCTACTGCGCTTTTATCTATCAGTTTTGCTTGACATGGAAAAAAAACGAAAGTTTTGATGGAATACTACTTGGGGTGGAACTGACACGCGTCATTGCAAGCTATGAAGAGGAAACAAGAAATGCTGTTTTACCATCTTTCAAAATAATTATTCTCAACCCATTGAATTACTAAAGATGTAGTCTACGAGTACTGAATCACATTAAAGCATTACAGTAGGACAGATGGCTGATGACCTTGGTGCAGAAGTCCCAATCATCAAGGCAATGAAAAACTGTTGAAGATCGAAGACAAGTCCAACCAAGTAGATACCTAGGTATTTTAACCAACCATTGTCTTCTGAAAAGTTTGAGGATTCATTATGGGATAATGTGGCTCCACAATCCATGCAAATGCGACTACATCGACGTAATTGCACCCATTCGGAAGTTAATGTCAAAACAGACGACATCATACGACGGCTGATACATTTAGTACCAAAGACGCATTAAAATGGATGTGCATGTAGTAGGGTTTTATGGAAAAAAAAATAAATTTCCCGGTCAAGGTCAGGTTGTCAACATTGTATTGATACGATATTGGACAAAGTCTTGGCTCTAATGTACTTTGAAAAACTAATTTTTTTGTTAAGCAAATGTCCAGAATATTAGACTTTCTGTGGGACACACTAAACTGTTCTATGGTAACCAAAAGCCCAGAACTCTCACTATATATTTCGTGACATGCACGAAACGATTTGTGAAGGCAGAGAACATTAACGGCCCTTTAGAATGCGAGTGTGTTCCTTCAAATCAGACCGGAATTCCCTGCAGTTGCAAGATAATAAGCAATAAGAGAAAATTGGAATGGATCACTCTCAGATGAGCGAATGCTTTTATCGTTCCGGTTTTCACGTTGGCTGCACTGCTTGACTAACTGATGAAAGAAATGGTAAATACAAATCTAATTATACAGCATGAATCTGACGTTGGTTGAAATTATTAAGGCAGCTAATATGGCGTCTTTAGGGGACGGTTGATTCTAAAATTGCCCTATCTGGAGAAAATTGATAACTTAAAAGCTTTGTGGATCTTTTTAGTGCTTTTACCAAATTTTTTATAGAAGTACAATAAGATAAACGAGCTATTTAACAGAATAGGAAGAACGTGTTTCAGCGAGTATACAAATGTTAGTAGATAAAAACGGGAATTAATTTTGCTGAAAATTATTATCTGTTTTTGGGCCTTTACCTATGGTTATGTAAGCCACATAAGAAATTGGATAATATCACAGGCATCATCATCAGGGTTGAAAATTACGTCCCATGGTTTAAAATTTTGAGTGTTAGCACTGGTAGAGAATATATTTATTGGGCAGTTTTGAATAAGGCAATCAATATGTTAACACTTAGGCTAACTAATATGCATTCAGATATCAGAAAGATTGGACCTTTTGTTGAATCACATAAAATTCTCTTTAAATCACGGTGTGGAGTTTAGATTTGTGCCTTTGTTTCAGCGAGGTGGCGTAAATACAGAAAAGATTACATTTAGGCATATCTTTTAATGTTAACTACCTTTGGAGAATTAGCTTTCACGTCGTGTGCATTGACATTTTATTTCAAATTCAACGTACATACTCATTTAGATCTGATAATTCATGTCCAGCATTGTCGAATGGGCTTGAAATTTAACAACATAAACTCAGTTCCTTTAATTGAAATTAATAAGCAATCTATCGTTCCAAGTTTATTGAATTACCATAAAGGGGTTGCAATAATTTAAAGATTGCTCTCAAGTGTATGGATTTGTAGGGGTTTTTGACCTATGCAAATCCGAATAACGAAAGGGAAATTCAGTTGCCTCAGTCTGTCAATCCAGGTTTCAAGAAACACAGCAATTAGTTGTTATGCAAGATTAGTCAAAAAAAGTACACTAGTTTAACAGTCACGTATTTATTCTAAAAGATCTTTAAATTAACTCATTGGGGTATAAAAGCTTCGCACAATTCGAAGGTCACGCACGCGGAAAATCAAAGTCATGTCGCTAATGTCTGAGTTTGAGAGTATATTAGAGAAAGGCATAGAAGCCGTCATTCCAAATCGCTTGGTATGTTGGGTGATTAACAACCTCTATGTTGTGTACACTTCAAATATTTTATAAATTTATATTTGTTCACCTATTGACATTTCTGTTTCCTATAATGAACATCAACATATTTTAGGTTTTTGTACATTTAGGGATGTAAAATATTTCTGCTTTAAGAGTACAGCAGATCAATTTTGTTAGATATAAAGAAATGGTTTAAGTTTGTATCATTTTTGCTATATATTACTTTGTTCTAATATTGATTCTTTATGCCTTGCAGTGTTTAATTTATTTTTGATTTGCTTAAAGGTTTAAAGAACAAAAGTTAATTCTGATGCACCGAAAAATACGAGAGAGTGAATTTTTGAGTAGAACAAAGAAAACCAGTATTCTATCAGACCAACTATGTGTACATATTGAGAATACACTAAACCGAACTTAAATTCAAAATCCTAATATCTTGATCAAATCTAGAATGTGATACTGTATGGATCATTAGAACAAATTCAATAGTAATCTTTTGCAGTGAATCAATGCGTCTCATTGCTAGTTTTATCATAACCTTCTATGAACCAATATTTAGTGAATTAAAAGCAAAGAATACGAAACAATTTACAATATTTGTGATGATGTCATGTTTTATGTGACTTGATAATTTACTGCTTTATGCCTCTTAATATTCACTTGAACTGAAGTTTTTTTGTATACTTCTTATCGGTTTTGAGTTGCAAAGCTAGTTACACGTGTCCCCTTTTGCAAGTTTTCTTAGCCTCTGCTCTAGTTTATGGTATTGTGAAGTCTTTGAGTTTTTTAAAAAAAATTGAATACTAGTGGCCCAACTGTTTAAATGCCCCTTGACGTATAGTATTAGATGACGTTCACTGCAGCCCACTTAGTAAACGTCACTACACCATATAGTCAGATATACTACTAAAGGAAATGAATAAATTCGGATCACAATGACCCATTTTGTATTTACATGATTCTATTCTGACGACCTTATGTTTGTATTGTTAAATAAATTCCTAAAGATATAATTCGTGCTTATTATGATACGTCCAAGTTTGAGTGACATTTTGTTTACAAGTTGTATGTACACTGGATCATCAGTGGAAGTTTATAAGTAGAAGCTTCTCCAAACGTTTTATTTCAAGCTGATTGGTGTCTATCACTCACCCTTACTTTTCTAAAACATGACTTACTCACGCACACTCACTATTCTACACGTTCCTTCCTTTGTTTCTTTTTCGGCCTTGACATCACCATTGACAAGTTAGTGGAGCTTTAAAATAGCAAACCACTGCCAGTTCTAAACCCTTATTTTGGTACTGTAGAAGGAAATTTTCTGTTTAGATTTAAATTTCACTATGACTTGATTCTACGTCTTTGTGATAAATAGGTTTGGTTTTCCTTTAAATTAAGATCTCCCAAACACTGTTTCCAACTCCTGATGGCATTAAAGTTTCCGGGACTACGTACTCTTATTCGGGAAAACTCAATGTCTTTGGCTTTGGAAAGGCAGCCATGGGGCTAGTTAAGTGAGTTACCTACCTCTTTTTTTAAATTCATCTCTTTAAAGACAGGTAGTCAAAGTGCTGGGACCACGAATCGACAACGTCGTGTGCTGCACACCACTTCCTACAGCTCAGGAAATAGCCGAATTTCCAGAGTACGTTTGGTTTTACATTTAGCTTGGTTGCGATTCTTTTAAAAAGAGTGAATTTGCAAGTCTTATTCCGGTAATAGTCTTTTCTCGGAAGGTGATATTGTCCCCACTGGCCAGTCAGAGCCCAAACTTCACACTTTTCATGGTCCTCGAACTAACGAACCGAATGACGAAGTTATCAAGTCCTCCTTAATGATGGCTCAAATTGCCAGCAAAATGAACGCCGATGATATGCTGATTGTTTGCATCACTGGTGGTGGGTCAGCACTGCTGACACTGCCCTATCCAATCAACGCATCTGCGAGTCTTCTTGATGCATCAGCCAATCGGTTGCCACTAAAGGCAATAACTGAGACTTCAAAGCTTCTTTCACTTGAAGGCGCATCCATTCAAGAGGTTAGATCTACGATATTATGTCTGGGTGCTTTCGTTTTAAAACGTAACTTCTGAGACGCCATTAAGTTGATATTGCAAATAGGCAAGCATTTTCAGGATTCTACTGTAGATTTGATGAAAAAGACAGTTAATTTGGACATTATCGTCGTAACACAACGTAACTTTGGAACAGTAAGCAATAGAAGAGTGTTTTTTTAGTTTTACGCAACGTAACCTTTCACACAGGTTTAATCTTAAGCAAAATAGGTTGTTGCAAAAACTGACATCGATTTATTTTTCTAGAGTTTTGGTAGAAGTTTTATCGCTTAAGGCATTTACTCAAGAAAATCTAATTTACTTACTATGGATACAAATAACCCGAATTAGTAATGTCGCATCTTTGATTCTGACTGCTGATAATCTCCAATTTCGTCAAGATTCTTTTATTGCGAATTGTAAAAAAAGTAGTGGTCTTACAAATTCTAAAAAAATGAACCACTTTAATGGCGTCGATTTGACCTTGATTCGCTTCAGTTCCAAAAACGCACGACACATTGCCTTTTGCTGACCAACTTCTGAACCACGAGGTTGCCAGGCTTCAGCCATAATACTCAAGTTTTTTTATCTTAATGTGTGCCAAGTGGGACCCCTGTTGAGGCATGCACAATATACCAACACAAGCATATACCACGTTGGCGTTGAGTGAATGACCTGAAAGGCAATTTTCGGAGAACATTTCCTGTGCAGCCATTTTTAGGGCTATCTATATTATGCTTATCGGCGTGAACATCCCTCTTAACATAAAATGCGGCCTTCACCACGAATTATGTCGCAGGAGCTTCAGGCATAATAAGCGCGTTCCAAAACTCATTCGTCGATTATTCATTAAATGGACGGCAAATCCAGGCACGTTATTAAAACCGAATTAAAAGAACCTTCACATGTACTGAAGGCCTGCATTTTGTCTAAAAATGCTTGGACTTGGCTTGGTACTTCCTTTTAAGATCTGATTTTCAACATATCCTATTAAATATTTTCCGCATATTTTCTATGAAAGCAAAATTGGATAAGCAACGTGAACTCCTATCTGTTTGAACGTCGGTGTTGCTTACGAAAGAATAAGTGGCTTAGAATTTACCTCACGAGAGCGTGTTCGTAAGTAAGTACGCATCTGCTTGACGCACGGTTAAGTTGTGCGGAAATGCTTTGGGCCACGTGACAAATATGATTAGTTCATTCAGCTTCATAAACTGAGGAGTTCCTCATGTTACCATCAGCTTTATTCTTTTTGTGAATTTTTTAACGTGAAGGAGAGTACTGGAAGACGCGCTCACGTGATTCGTTATGAATGGTTTGACACCCATTCCATTCGACTGAAGTAGGGTGTGTGCTGGGCAGACAACACATGCTTGCCAAGACTTGATAAATGTGATGTGGTAAGACGACCAGTTAAGCGACAGGAGATTTGGGTTTAATGATTGCAGCTGACCCGGTAGCAGGAACTGCTGAAGGCTTTTGAGGGAACGTTGGTGCTCACAAGACACTAGTCTCATGTCTGCAATCTTTAAGGTGGGCTATGAAATCCGGTAATTGTGGAAGATGCAATCACTTAATACAAGGTAGTTAATAACGGGAAGTCATGTAACGTTTATCTATACGTATGATTAAAGTAAGGAAAGAACAAAGTTAACACAAGGACGCCAATTGTCTGACTCATAAACCAGATGTCAGACACTCTACACATGTGTGCCACTGAGGTTCCACGGGCTGTTTTTACGTCTAAGTGGAATTTCCTGCCTACGTGTAGTCTACAGTCTACGTCTAGTCTCTTTGATGGTCTAATCGGCAAACCTGGCATTACTCACGTGCTACTGTTTCACACGAGGGTTGCACATTCTACTACATAAATAAATTGTTGATGCGAGGTTAAGCGAATTTGACCACATTTTCCGGTTTCAGCTAAACAGCGTTCGCAGCTGTCTAGACACAATGAAAGCCGGAGGATTAGCAAGATTCGCTTCCCCGGCGCAGGTCGTGAGTTTGATTCTCTCGGATGTGATTGGAGACCCACTCGAATTCATTGCCAGTGGCCCAACCTACGTGGTGGAGGAGGACACAGTTGTCTCTTCAATTGACCGGGCTATTGCCATTCTCCACAAATACAAGCTTCGTGAAAAGGTTGGTATTACTCTACCTCTCCTACCTGGAATGCTTACTAATCGAATACACTCCAAAGCTAGTCTGGTGTTTTGAAATCAGTTATCCATGATGCTGGGGGAATGAAAATTTTCTTTTTCGACTTCTGCTACAAATGCTGGTACATACGTATGCATTGAGTTTATAGAGCGTTGTGTCAGATTTTTAAATTCAAACGCCAAAGTTGGTGCCCAATTTCCAGACACGCTTCGATGCAATAAGAAGGCAATGTCCAAATCCTTATTGGTAGAACCTAATACTGAAATGCTGATTTTCTTCTAGATACCAAGTGAGGTAAAAAAATTCTTGGAGATGCGACAGCGTGCCAATACCATTTTGCCCAAGGTCAACCCAAAACCGGCCAATCGAATCATCGGAAATCTTGCCATGTCTTTGGAGGAGGCGGCACGGGAGGCTGCCAAATTAAATCCCACGTGCTTAGAGTCCAAAGGCATAGTGCTTTCAAAGGATATCTTCCGTAGAACACCAGTGGAAAGCTTTGAGTGAGTTTGCACGATTTCATCTTTGTTCGTGATAACTTGAAGAAAACCTTGAAGGTAGTTCATCGCAGCTTGTGCCATGTAAAGGTGTTCTACTCACTGGTTCACCACACAGAAAATGACGCCCTTTTAGGGGACTATGTCAGCCATCAAAAAACATTATTTGTTTGCTACATGGCTCTCCTGACTCAAAAAGCTTTGAATGGTCAAGTAACTCTGACAGAGCGTAAAACTTGAGAGAAGATATTTTAAAAAAAGCATCCAACCACTTGTTGTGCAACTGGCTACTCGTCCTGGCCCATCACCTCGTAGTTTGATACTTACTAATAATGTCGATTTTAAGCAAACAGTTTAGTATACAAGTAAGAAAAGCTTTTCAAAAATAAAGCGTAAATCTGCTCTACAAGCACCATTGTTGGTTTCAGAATCTAAGTCATGCTAACGTTAGTTTCCTGTACATAATTGGACACCAAAGTAGGGAACACTGAACTAAAACTTAGGCGTTGGCTACCACTAAATAGGCATTTTAAAACGATTAACGGCAAATGTGGTAATCTAAAAATTTAGAAAGTCCAGGTCTACAACAATTAATTGTACTTTTCTGGGCTGATTTTGTATTGATTGCAAGTCACCCTTTATACCCTAGCCACAATTAAAATGTGGACCTACTTAAGGCTGCTGGCCACCAACCGTCAAATGCTCTTTCTTATCAAAGGCGCTGACAGTCAAGGGTCTTTTATAGTTCATTTATTCTGTAATTAGAGTTTAATCTAGACGACTTTTATTCAGGACCGTTCTGCCCATTATTCTCACCAACACATTGGCCGGCGACGTAAGCAAAAAAGCCAAAGCCATTGCTGATCTTGCATGGGACCTTCGGAAGCTGGTTCAGTTGTTCCTACGTAAACCCGACTACACTACGAGACACGTTAATGAGGAGACGGTAGGTCTTCTTGCAATAGTAACAAGGCCCGCCATTTAAACTAGACATCCATTCTGAATTTATAATCAAGATGTATCAAAATATCCATTTTATTATTCTTAAATTGCTAAATTTTCGGAAAAAAATAATTAGCTTGAATATCATCGTGTCATCTATAGCCTGACCTCAATGTGCCTAAAAACAAATCTAGGAATTTTTGTTGTTTTTTAACGTATGGCCTATTCTGCATCTCATCGGCTATCCTACGGCGTTATACACTAGAACGTGGTTCTCATTTGTCGCGCCTTATAAAGTCATTACGCACTATCACCAGCGGTATCCACGAATTCACACTCCCGATCCCAGATTTGGTGTACCATGAACCCCAGGGACCCATTTATACGGGAAGAATGAGGGATCGCTTCACAGGTACATCTTTCTAGGCGACAGGAGCAGTCATTGTGCGTTCCAGTACAAAAATGCACGGGACTACAAGTGTCCTTTGAATTTCCGTAATACCGATTTCACTTTGATATACGGTATCAGGTGTACACTTCGCAGACATCCTTTTGGAAATAATCGTCACTCACGTTACTAATCTACTTTCCGTGCTGCCAATCAAGTCAATAATAGGACATGCAAGACAGGCATACCATTGAATTTGCAGAAATCGTCATCGACTTTCTCACACACACCTAACCGAAATTGCAATAATATAACCCTTATCATTTGGGTCTTCTATTATCTGAAAGCTTCACAAATACTATTTAGAGAAACCGAATCCTGGCGACGCAGAAACGCATCACAGATAAGAAAGAATACTACCGTGACCTCGTGCAAGGGTGCTATCAGGTCGCAAAGGCAGTCAACGGCCTGGGCGATGCTGGGCGGAAACAGAAGGGACGCTTTCTTGGAGGTCTTTGTCTTCTTCTTGGTGGTGAGGCCACCGTCAAGGTTAGACCTGTGAAGCGCCCTGAGCCCGCCAACGGCGGACGATGCAGCCACGCGGCACTCACAGCCAGCCTTCGCTGGTACGACCTCCGCAGTGGTGAAAATGAGCATCATCTGTGCCGCAACACCGTTGATATGTCCTTCTTTGCAAGAGCGTCTGATGGGCTAGACGGTCCCTCGGCGTTCGGTGCTGGTGCGTGGTCGTCTATGTGGATGATTAGGGATGCAAGTGAAGCCGAGTTTGCGAAACAGTGTCTTGAGTACGGCGACTCCTATGGATTCTTCACGAAGAGCAAGCTCGAACCGGAGAGGGGACACTACCTGCCTGCAAGACTCACCGGAACTAACGTAATGGACCTCTTCATGTGCCTAATCAATGTCTACGCTTAGATCTCGAATTGCTGTGACCTTTAAGCACAACTGTGATGCTTCCTGTTTATTTTTTTAATCGATTTTTGCAGCTCTGAATTTAAACCTTTTTCACCCTGATTTTTGGTCGATTTCCGTTTTGATCAACATCGACGACGACACATTGTAAGCAGCCCAAACTGAAGAATCAACGAATATTGTCCTACTTCATAAAATGTTACTACCACTGTGAACAACGAAACAAACCACTACTCCCCAATGCGAGAGGGAGAGGTGACGACGCCTAAAGGATTTAAAGTGTACAAAATGTTTGAAATCGAAAGGCAGTTCTCAACCATTGACGAAGACCTGGAATTTGTGGACACACTACGAATTCTACTCGGCGAGCATATCGATTATCTGTATGAGTTGAATGAAAGCAGTCTATTCCAGTTTTTAGTGTATTTCCGCAATTAAGGCAAAAATAATTTACTCAAGACCATCTCCAAGAAAAGGACCTATCGAAGACGAAATTGTTTAATATCAACGAAATGGTAGACAATGGGTACGTCCTCTGGCCGATTTCCGATTTAGCTTAAAACCGTGCAAAAATACGATCAGACCTTATCCCCACTGTCTGGATTGTCTTGCCCAAAACAATTTGGTTTGCAAGGCTGCTACACCTACTAATACCAAGCGAATTCAAATTTCACCAAATTGAACATCCAAATTTTACAATGTATTGGTCCTTAACCCTACACAGGTTAGGCAAAAAATTAACGCATATGATGAGCGGATCGAGTGCAATAAACAGTTTAGTGAAATTTGTATCAATAAATGCCAACGACAACAATGAAAATCAGACGTATCTTATGAGGAGACAGAGTTGACAAAATTCTCGAGTTTGAGCAACTTATCAGAAAGCAGGCCAGGTGACCTAATTGTGGAGGTGTTGTAAACAGAAACGGATCCTGCTTGGTCACCCACCGCCAAAAGCGAGTCCCTAAAATCAAACAGAGGCGATAAGAAAGAGTGATAAAATAAAACTTGAAAGAGACCCAACAAGTAACCACCACGATGGTAGTACCGCACTAGCTGATGGTCATAAGACTAATTTTCAGAATCAAAAATGAGCTTTGACCTTCAGGATTTCATAGCTGGTGGATCGAAGAAGTAAATTCGCTGTCTACTCTAACGATTTACGTCACTATTACTGGGGAACCACCTCAGATATTAGCGCACCCATTCTAAATGTACGTAGCTAAATGAAACGTTAAGCATTTACTACTTACAGTACTAACAAACTTCAAACCTGAGCAGCGAGTTCTGTGGGATTTACAGAGTGTGTCATGGGACTAGATCTTACGTTTTGTCATTAAACATCATACAAAAGACTGGATTTGCACGGTCTTTCTGCTTCTTCAATTCAAAACGATTTGTCGGGACCGGGATGGAACGACTGCCAGTGTAATCTTCATGTTCCGGCCCACCATTGAAATCACACAGATTAAAGAACGTTACAACGCCACGTTCCGATCCACATGCCAGAAAGCAGGGCTCATGGCTGGAGAAACGGAGTGTGAATACCTGACCCTCGTTAGTGTCAATTGTGCATATCTGGGTCCTTTCGAGGATGTTGAACAACTGAAAAGGAGGTAAATTACACAAAAGCGCACGAGGAACACTAAAATGAAGAAACTCTACTTCCCATTAAGCAAATCAATGATTTTAGGAAATTCATTTGTAAACTGCACGAATCCATCTAATGTTTGGTTACTGTTGTTTTCGAAAGACCCATGAAAATGGTAAATGTCGACCTCATGCGACTCATTCAGAGCTTTCCGATGAAATTACCTAACATGTCGTTTTGCGCTTGATTTCAAGTGAAGGGGCGACGGGTGTGTGACGGTGGCGAAAGTAGAAAATATTCAAGCGATACACGAGCGAGCAGCATAACTTACATGTATCCCCGGGAACGCACCAGCTATGCCGACCAAATTGCGGTGGAACGGACTCCATGCTACGCAGTGGATGGGCGAGGCATATCGTGCCAGAACATACTTTACCGGCGACGGGTAGGCATGTGCGCATTCCATGTCTACAATGATAGCCAATGTCATGTGAACTAAGCAATCGTGTATAAACCAATAACTAACTAAATGGTGGTCGGGGTGTTTGCTAACATCATCAGGATCACGAGTTGCCATAAAATGGCATTCGAAACAAAAGTTATTTACATTTCAAAGTTATGTCAGCGGTTACTCATCAACTAGTTTAGTTTAAAATGTGCTCATAAATGTGTCATGAATTTGATGCTTAACTACACTCGAAATAAAAACAGTCTAAACTAGTACTTCATTGGCCGATCAGAAAACGCCAAAAATAGCTGAATAGGAAACAAAGCCATATTAATCATTTCAATTTTTCGTTAAGCGTTTTGTAATTTCAAAAAAAACACAAGATGGAAATTCATTAAAACTAGATTCTATAAGCACCGAAAGAAGATACAGGTTTGCCTGTTGAGAAGTAATGTGCCTATTGATGTGTCGTCGTACCGGTCTGCAAAGCACTCCAGTCTGGTACTTGGAATTGGGCAACAAGAACGCCACCGCTGTCCGTTCCGAGGATAAGGCCTTCTGGTGAATGTGGGGAAAATTCAGCTGAAGAAATTCCCAACGGTCTGTCTCTGTTCTCCGCAACACCCGGGTTCAGCCTTAACGCATACTGACCTTCAATGGCCGCTGATAACTGATCTCGTCCCGTTATCTTGAATCTAGATGTACAGATTAGGCGAGGGCATTCAATGCATGCTGGCTCTTTGCGACAGGTAACACAAAGGAAAACACCCAAATTGTTTATTAGTGGATAGGAGAGATGTCCAGTCTGATCCTTGGTTATTCTTCAGTAGATTGCGATATAAGATCAGCTTAAAATCAAGGTGTAGACTGTATGCATTCAGAGGAGTCGAAAGAGTGGACAATATTGAACACGATCTGGCTTATATCACAAGGTAACTAATATTAGCAAACCAAAAGTGAGTGAAATCCACTACGTATTATGGATATATGCAAAACACGAAAAATATACTAACATAGAAGATTAATAAGGTCGACAAATTAAAACAATACACGGTGAAAAGCGCCTTCAAAAGAGGTTATTTTAATCATAGAAATATTGACAACATAATGTCATGACTCTCAAGCCATATTGTCTTTAAAACTACTGATTATATCAATAAAGGGCAAATCGACAAGTCTGAGCCACGATCGACTCTAGAAACCGCCATTATCACGTATGAGTTAGTCCCTTAAAATTAAAGTCTAGAAAAGGGGACGCAATAGAAACAAAGAAAATGTGAGAGACTTTTGGGGTGCTCTGATAAAACAATCTTGTGTGCAAAGTATCTAAAGCCACCGATTACATTTTGACCAAATTCAGGGCGGATGCTTTCGAATGACCCAATTGAAGGTTCCAGCAGATGATGCGACCATCAGCTCCGAAAGTCACTAGGTGGTGTTCAGTAAGCACGGGTGAACGGGCGTTGAAGTCACCACGGGGAATCCAGACCACTTTGTTCACCGTCTCCTGATGTCCACCTTCAACACAACCGCAGGCGCTCACGCGACTATCTAGCTCATTCGACAGCGTCCAAATGACGAGTTCACCTGCGGAAACAAGGGACAACGTTTTTTGCGTAGATAACGAATGTCTGCCTGGCTATATTTGCGGTCGCAAAATACACGCCGAAATTTCATTTAAATAGGCTAATACATAACGGCATGTGAGAGGTTTGGATGCTGACATGTACACGCTGCAGGCGGATGCTACGGGGCAAACCCCGTATTTTAGGACTGAATTTCCGTGTTTTGCTATCGTATCCTAGGATTTTGTATTAGCATGGTCCCGATTTGATCTGATTAGTCAAGTTAACAGGTCAAAACTCTCTCAACAATTTGCTGATTAGATGTAGGATGCATTAATGTGACCTAAGTCAATTCAATTAAACTCCATAGATCTTGAGCTTGCCGTGGGACTCAAGAGGGCAAAACGACTTATTCTCACTTGAATTAAAATAAAAATCAAAACCACACATCCAGTTAGTCGTGGAAAAGTACATTTTATCCTAGGTTATCAACTATAGCTTTCTTTCATTTTTGGAAGCACTCACCAGAAACTGTTCCGCAAGCCACTAAAGATTTATCTTCGCTACAAAAGGCAACTGAACAAATACACGAATTTGCTTCAAACATGTAATCCGGTTTGGTGCAGTTGAGGTTCCCCTTGGTGATATTCCATAAAGCTAGATGGGCAGTGTGAGTGCACCAGGTTTCATGGAAAGCCTGGCCATATCTGTAGTCATGGGTTGGAGTTAAGGTGTAAATACATGAACACTTCTCCAATCGACGTGTACGAGGAGTTAGACAAGTGAAAGTAGGTCATTTTAAGTACACAAGCATTTAATTACCACACAAGAACGAGAAAAATGACTCAGAAGTAACCAGAAAATATGCATACGCGTGCCTCAATCCACACTAGAAGTGGTCTGAGGGTCCTGCTAGTGCATTTACGTAGTTAGTGAAGCAGAGGTACCATCATCAATCCAATAGCATAAACATTATAATGACATCTTATAATGGACCCACTGATGAGTACTAAATGCATTAAAATGAAACAGCAACTACCCTCCAAATACATTCAACACAATTTATATCTGTGCGTGTTTGTATCTTTGGCCGAACAGCAATTGCGAAACCCATTCGGGTAGATTACAATCGTCCTACATTGAATGGGTCTGCCTTGAGTTTCCTAAATGTGATTTCTTACCATTGCATATTACCTTAAAAAGTTCCTCAACGAAAAGGACTAGCAGCAGAAGATTGGCATTACTGCAGATTAAAACCTTTTTCTGGGAATTATCAGTGCACTCTTACCAACAAGATTTTCGAGCATATTACGATTCAGAAATATGGAAACCCACTTAAGTTGGCACAATCTGGTGCTACAATTACTTGAACAAGCATTGATAAAGGTTCACAGAGTATTGGAACATAATGAGTAAAGATAAAAGGAAACGCAACTGCCACAACTGTCCCAGCCTCATTCCAAGCAACAGCATTTGAGCTGAATTTCTAAAAGTTTGGTGACCAGTAAAACTGATGAGCCATATTTACGAGGCCTAACACTGAAGAAGAATATTGTAACCGAAAGACAGCTTCTGTATCTGTCTCCGCTGGATCGAACGTGGCTTTACAGGGCTGTTGCCATGCTCGACTTCTTAAGTTACGTTCTAGATTTGTAATGATAACAGGACCAACACGATTTAGAAAATTCTGCAAGGCAACTTTATCATATAACAGCAAATCTGAGGTGAGTTCAGGAACAATGTCAATTGTTTGTGTCTAAAAGTAAACCGAAACGCTTAAAAACAAACTAACTGGCTTTGATAAAAAGCGTCGACTTTGATTGCCACGGTGAATAATCTTGTATGGATCCGTTTGCGTGTTCTGAGATTTGTGGCTGAAAGATTTCACACTTATGACAATGCATTTCAGTATTTGAAGAAGGAGGAAAACACAGAGGATGTCCATGTACTAAATATCTAATTTATTGCGTAAGCAACAAAGTAGATACGTTGGTTAACAAAATAAAATCAAGTTTACTTCGCATTCATAAAATGGTCTCGAAGGAAACAGAAGCTATTTTGAAACAATCAGGTAAATACTTGAACAAATTATACATTCATTTTTTAACCGTCTAATCAGCCACACATATATCGAAGGTAGCTGCGCAAATATCTTTACTACATTAATAAGTCGAAGTCCATTATAAACCGAAGAGGAACAAGAGCAAAGTATACCAAAGTAAAAATTTCAGATAGATATGAGAAATAATAGATAAATTATACTTTCAATTGATCAAAATCAGATTTACCCCTTTTTTCGAGTTTCCGGACGCAAATCAATCTGGAATGGTGACTGACTGACTAACATAGAAACGTCAATATTAGTCTTCGGGGTTTCCGTAGGATTTGGTTTCGTATTAAACAAGACTGACCGCACACAGATTAATAAAACAAAGCACAAAATCAGATGTCTCAAAAATTGAAACTACGAACAACAACAAAGAATACACCACTATGCACAAAAATGCTTTTGTTAATTAGAAATCCGACATTATGCAATGTCGAAGAAATTTGCAAATGTAAAATTGTAGACTTGTTTTGTGGAAACAGGCGAGCACAAACATTGTCAGCTACATGTGAATTGAACAGTGTGTGTGCAAAAAAGGAATTTTGCAATATCGTTTTTTTGGGGGTGAGAAATTATATGCTGATTATCAGGCTCCGAAACATGTGTTCGACATTAACCATGAAAAAAATATTAGAGAATTATATTATCTTCTCAAACTTACTGTTATCTAGAATAGCCAGATCAAAGACTATACTAATTTGTCGTTGCTTTTACACATGTACAGTGTAATCGTCAGCCATAGTATTCGAGTGACACAAAGTGAAGCCAGACAGCTGGGTGATTGATACACATACTCGGTTGTTATATGTTAGCATCGTTCTACAGGAGACATCTCTCGATCTCTAAGCCTAAACAAGTTGTGAACAAAGAACTAGTCTAAGAAATGTTGATTGATACAGGATGTGTTCAAGTGATCAGAAACGGGGATAGTCTTCATGTATTTGATTATTTATCTCAAGTAAATGTGCTCAGGTCAGTGGTAGATTAAAAATAATCGATATATTTAACACGAATCCCTTCTGTATCGATGAAATGACTAACATGCGATACTGCTGAGGTAGATCTAAGCTAAACGTGCGCATGGGATGGACATATTTTTTTGCAGTATTAAGTAGCTTCTTGAAGTTATTCTTAGACGAATGCTTTTCGCATTTCATCCAGATTCTGAAACAATTGTTATCTGGCTGAGGATTTAGCATTATTCCTGCACTTCCAACTGAGTGATATATTCAACAATGCAACCAATTCAATTCGTCATTTGCAAAAACCCGGAAAATCGTGTCTACGCCGCAATATGTTAACAGACGACCAAATAATTCGCAACTTTGACAGCATTATCACCTGCTACTGCTAATACTACTACTCAAACTACTACCAATTTCATAACGAATGCACCCACTATGCGCCTCAAGAAACGAAATGGACCGCGCACCAAAATAGGACCCAGAGACGTGCACTACCACAGAAGGCAAGGTTTAAGTGCGTTACAATTAAAGACGCCAAACAGGTTTAGAATGAAATGCATTGGACGACATTATGCGCAGTTGGTAAATTAGAGGCCCTATTTGAGGAACGCCAGCGGACGAAGGCAACAACGGTGTCAACTGACGCAATCTGTCATTAGGCATTCTCGCACATGTGGAAAACCAGCAGTAAATAGCAGTTTCAGTGAAAGATACAGTGAATTTGCCAAGATCAGGCCAATTTCACATGATATGTCTTCCCGTAAGCATTCTTAGGCCCGTTAAAAGTGACGTCATACGCGTCAAATAAGGGAGCCCAACGTCAGTGGCCCAGTGGCTAATAAGCTATGAACGACGAAGTGCTTCATTTAGTTTTAACACATTGGGCATAAAATGAGGCATATTTGGAAGCAGGAGAGCCCGTTATAGTGTCAGCGGATTCGAACAATAAAAGAGCTGAATGCACATCCAAACACGATGATGAAGGCGATATTTCCTTCGAAGTAAGCAACGAGGTGTCGCAGATCGGAATTTGTGGCGAGCAGTTAACAGTCGTGAGCTAACGCAGTGTACAAGCACAAGTGAACACAGTTCATTCGATTATTCGTGAATGAACTCCATGCAAATAGCTGCGTTCAGAGATCAATGCTAAGCAAAGCCATATAAACGCATTTGAAATCCTGTACATCGACACACTCCAAAACTGCTTTCATAAACTGGTTAAGCTGCTGACTTTTTCTGCAGTTCCGCTCTTCATTCGGTCCGGCCCAGACAACGTAGATTGTCGGCCCTGGTGTGGTTTCAAAAACCGCACCGGGGCCCACTACAAGTGATTGAAATACCGCACTAGAAGTACTTCATTTGGCAGTGTCTACATCGCGACGTCTATTGATGAGTACAAACACGAATGTCAATGTGCAAAACATGGGTGAAGACTTTATTTTAACTTTTTTTTGCGGTGTGATGTGCGATGTCAAGCGTTAAAAGTCGCCATGCAGTACTTTGAGAATGTATTCAGAGTACACTGATAAACGCAAATCTGTGAAAATATGAAGTTCGTACTAATCACTCTGGCGAATGGTGATGATGGAAATTGATGATTTGGAAACCACCCCATAGAGCCAGACCTATCATCGTGTATACGGCTGATTCTGTCTCAATGACATTTGGTGCTATTTACCTGGTGCAATTGCATGGATTAATGATTATATTGGCAACCACTAGCATTCTGCCATTACACCCAGCTGGACATTTAACGTGTGCACATTGCCTGCTCTTTGTCACTTGACACATATTTTCCTTCAAGAAATCCAGACTGGTTGAGTCACTGCAGTTTTGAATATATGCACACCCTCACATAATTGCGTTCGGTGACGTAATCAATAATCGAGTCTCAGTTGCCTCCTGACCCATTTCCTTTGTGTGGGTTATGATGTCTATGACACCAGAAATGTACACATGAAAGTGATCCTCCAAATCGAAGGTACATGGAAGAGAAGCCTCATTCATCTACGCGGTTGTGGATCACGTTGATTGACACGCGTTAATTTGGTCGCTCATTGTGCCACACGCATTCCCAGTTTCACAACAAGTCGTCGGGCGAGCGGCACCTCAACTCACACCTCATCATCGCGAACGTGCAACCATCATTATCACCACACGTGATAATGCCATTCACCTAGGTCTCGATGTTTGCACATTCAAGACTAGCGCCGTTTCACACTGACAGGTTCCACTGATGGAAGTAGAATAAAGGCTGAATTCACCTGCCAATGCCCACATACCGCACGCCACCACCAAGATTTTTATTTATGTGATAGACATATTCTGAAGCAGAATTGTGCAGTTTGAGGATGCAATTTTTATATGACTGCTTCTCAAATTTCTTCTAGATGCCGAAATTTGGACTGCGTTACTTGCTAATGAATTAGTCTAGATTAGGCGTTCCCATCAAGGGATATTTTCACACCAATATCAGCCAATCTCTTCTTCATTTGCACAAATCACCAAACTCTAGTCTACATCGCAATCTGTTAACTGACGACCACGTTTCGGTGCGAATTCGACGGCTTTTTATTCTTAGCAACCCGAACCGCATCTAAAGTCTGTCTAAACACACTCTCGACAAGGTGCGGTGCTTGGGTGAACGCGGACGCAAGAATCGAAAGCTTCAGGCATGTCGAGTTGCGACAGCAACTGCACTTACTAAGTAAACATTAAGCAAATCAAACTGCTTTTACATTCTTGACATGATCTTAGCTAAGTGAGTGAAGCACCCATTCAGGTCATCTACGAGATGTGAAACAATGGCAAGTGACCAAGCGTGATGTGTGTAGTGACTGCAAGTGGATGGTATACTTCTTCGAAATGACATGCGTTCTGTTATTGATTTGTGGAACGGCCTGCGATCTGCACTATTGTGGCAATGTGTTCCAGTTTGAGCGCAGTTAGACAAACTAGGTAATGGACTGATGGAAGCGAAGTGATATGGCACGGCTGAATGTACCTACTCACGTTGGTTGGTGTTTGAGCAGCATGATGGTGCATTTCGGCGGATGTGGTGGCAGTGTCCGTGTCAACGACGCTCTACGTATCTCGCAACAGCAGCGCGTCACATCCACTGCAAACGCCGTATCGCATGGACTTCATGTGGTACACTATATCATTGCTGCCGTTCGACTACTGCAACCAAAACCACTACTGCTACTGCTACTACCAATGCCCACTATGCATCCCATAAACAACAATGTCAACTGATGCAACCTAGTCATTAGGCATTTTCGCACGTGCGGGAAAGTGGCAGGAACTGGCAATTTCAGTGGCAGATACTGTGAATTGGCCCACATTAGGCCAATCGCACGTGATTTGTCTGCCTGAATGCAATCGCAAGCCAGTTTAAAGGGGCGTCTTACGCGTCAAATAAGGGAGCCCATCGTCAGTGGCCCGGTGGCTAAAAGGCTATGAACGACGAAGTGCCTCATTTACTTTCAACACATTAGGCATAAAATGAGGCATATTTGGAAGCTGGAGAGCCCGTTATAGTGCCAAAGGATTCGATCAATAAAAGAGCTGAATGCAGATCCAAACGCTATGATGAAGGCGATATTTCCTTCGAAGTAAGCAACGGTGTGTCAGAAATTTGAGAGATTATGATACCCCACTATGTGTATCCCATTAAACCAAACCACCAACGTAGTGTCTACATCACGACGTCTATTGATGAGTACAAACACGAATGTCAATGTGCAAAACATGGGTGAAGACTTTATTTTAACCCCTAAAGCTTACAAATGAACATCGATGAGATGTCTAGAATGGCGAGGGTTGAATTGAGTCAACTGGAGATTCGGTTTCTGCAGAGTCGAATGAACCGAGAGGAAATGATTTGCGACTGTTGCTGTTGTTGTGATGAAAAACGCTCAGAAACATTGCAGTCAAGGTAACTGCACGCGAAGACAACAAGGGCTAAAGCGAATGAAAGCTATGTCACCTCTTACCATTGGTTGCAATACCGGCGGTTCCGACGCACAATTGATGTCACCTGGGCTATCTGTTGACTTCTGGCTGTCAGCATCGGTGTGCTCGAATCCCACACGCCGAGCGTCACGTGAAGTGGCTTTCTGATGCTGGTGGTGTTGTTGGTGCATTTGGAAATCTGCAATTTGATGCGTTGAGACGGAAGTAGCCTCGCGCAGGCCTATTAAGTGCTAAGGCGAATGAATGCTGTGTCACGTCTTACCTCTGAGTCTAACATGCGTGGATCACAGCCAAAATAATGTTTCTCCACTTGGCTATTTGTTGACTTCTGCGGCGGCTAATCAACCAACGTGTGCTCATCGCCCACATGCTCACCGAGCTGTAAGTATGCTCGGCGATGCTGGTGGTGATCTTGATCAGGCGAGGCTGATGTCAAAGTAGACTTACTCCGCTGCTGCCGATACCGCGGCCAAATCAAGGGCTAAGGCGAATGAAAGCTCTGTCACCTCTTACCACTATGTCGAAATTTAGCCGATTCGGCAAGATTGCGTCGAGAGTCAAGCTATCTGCTGACTTCATGCGCTCCAATTGCGTGTGCTCGCGGTCCACATACACACGGGTCTGCGGAAAACTGCAGTTGTCAGCGCCTAGTATCCACCTCCACATTGTGCACCAAGGTTTCCTCATGCGTCTGGTCTGCCTCTTTATATACATGTGCAACTGTCAGTCAGGCTGTCGTGATTAGCACCTTCGTAGCACGTTTCACGTTTTTTGTTAACACCTGCACCAAGTGATGAACGCCGAGGTGTCAAGGTAGGTGATGGGTCGCAGCGTTTGTGTTTGTTACATTGAAGGCAGGGACGGATTGAGGTGGCAGGGAGAAGGGGCATGCATGTGTCTCCGTTTGCACATCAAAAGAGCTAATTGTGGTGTGAATCGCGCTGTTAATGACCTCGGGATTATCGCTTAATTTGATAACATTCACCTGCGTACGGATGTTTGCACACGGATGGCTCGCACTGCTTCACACTTCTAATCTCTTAATTCACACGCGAAAACATCAACACGGTGCAACCTCGCACGCAACCACTGACATACGTCAACGACGACAAACATGACGGCGACAACAACGGTGACAACAACGACGACAACGACTTGGCAGAGCTCGCGAAAAAGCGGTTGTCTCGACATCCCTCTTCTGATTCAATCCTCTTTCAATACGGTGTGCTACATTGTGCTGCCACAGGGTAAATGCTACTCATTCAGCCCGTGGTTGCATATCTATTCACTTCAACATTGAACTGCACTCGCTCGCCAAACATGATTACGTGAATTGCACGAGATGTGTGCATGGTGTGATCGAATAAACAGTCGAAGCCAAGTTTGTTGAATTACGCGCCCTGACGTCGTAGGCACGAATTGCTCAAATAATTCAAAACATCGAGATTGTGTGTGTGTGTGTGAGTTGTGGAAAGACGAGCCACGTATATTCGATGTTGTTGTTGAAGAAGGACAATGTGTGTGTGTGTGTGGTTCGGAAGTGGAAGAAGCCCGTGGTGGGAGTCCCTCGTGCATAGATGAAACCAGGATGTTGTGACACTGCTACTGTTACTCTGAGGGGAATTTGCGTACCTGGCATTGTCAATCACTTGCCCTCGCATAATTTTCCATTCAGTGCCATTGTAGACCAAACGCCTTCCAACAATCGCAATAATTGCATGTCGTGTGTGTGGCTGATGTCGCCAGACAGTGTTGGGGATTGCAATGACACAATGATCATGGATGCTGCTAGAGGGCACGCAACGCTCTTCGTCATATCGACACGCCTCTTGATGGGAGCCTTGCATGTGCAGCAGGATACAGTGACATGTACGCCGCAGACGAGATACTCAGCTAGGTTTACTTTTATCTGCATGCAATCGTACAGAGAAATACGGTGCTTGAATCGCTGACTTGACTTGCATGTGTCAGTGGCAAGTGTGGAATCATGTAGACATGCAACTCACTAGTGGCCTGGCCTGTGTGTGCAGATCCATCCTACAATTTTACACCTTACCAAGTCATGTGATAATTCTTCTGGCAATTCTGAATTGCACAACTGACTGGCGTCCTGCACACACCCACATACTTGGATTTTAAAGCACGATGTCAAGCTGTTGAAATGATGGTCTTCACTAACTACTTGCCGACTGCTTCAATGAGTGCATTTCATGTCGACATGAAGTTGTCGTGTCGCGTTCGTTCACTAAGAACTTAGTTACATTGCTAATATGCATCATTAATTGGAGCATTCAAATGTCAATATACTGATTCCTGATGGTCAACCTCTGCTACTGCACAGCTACTATTTTCCACGTGTGAAAAATTGCCCACGAGAATGATGGGTGACGGTAATGGGTGAAATGTCGGTGTTAGTCGGTAGACAAAGTGAATGCGGGTGTATTGTAGTCTGGGGTAGTTTAATGCGTTGCATGTATTCTTCTTGTGAGTCGTCATTGTGCCATTTTTGCCATTGTGGCATTTTATCGAGCCTCAACACTGGGAGGTGGTGTTTGGTTTGCACAGGTACAAATCATTACGTTGAATATGTTCGAATTGGCTACATGGGCCAAAATCGCTTAGTGGATGAAATGGACTGCACGACTAGTTGGGTTATTTTGGTGAATTAAGTGCGCAAATGCTCCTCGCTCATGATTGCGTGAAAACGACATGCAGCCGTTTTGTCGTTCTTAATGCCGGTTGTCATTGTGTTTGCACATGCATAATTTCTCTTTTGAATCTGTACGAAATTTCTGCTATGTTCACTACATTGAAAGCCCTCATGTGTTTTTAGTCATCCTTTTTTCGTTGCAAATTTCGAACTCTTTCTTCTCCACAATCTGTTAATTTACCACATTCATTTAGCGTAAATTCGTCTGCCTATATTCTGTCTTAACTAATGGTGGTATTCTGTGTTGTTATAAACGCGGACACCAGTAACAGGGGAATTATTTATATCTGGTTACGATAGCCACTGCCCTAACTACGTAAATATACATGAATTCAGTCCTTTTTTTTCCTGAATTGCCACATTTTCAGCCAGAAGTAGATTTCGTATTCGTTACCTCAAACTGAAATATATATTTGCAAAATTTTATCAAATTGAACAAGACGCAAGCATCATATTTTTTTAAGTATATTATTGAGAATGACAAACTTGAAGGAAATAACGGTAGCCTAAACGTATTGATCAATGTCTAAAGCAAGTGGCTTGTTTCAGTTTGTATCACTGGCAATGGAGGTGTCATAACACTTTCTCGATCCTGCTACGTGTTACTTTGAGTTTACATTGAAAACTATTGCAGGAAATCAAAAAACTGCTTCATTTACTGCGCGATAAATATGTGGAATCAAAGTAGAACACCAATGGGGCACAATTCAGTCCGATTTGAATAGGGAGAAACCCTTGAATCTTCACGAAAGGTGGGTGACTGCACATTCAAATGAGGTTGCAATAACCAGGACCCGTTGAAGGTTCTGCATTAAGTCCCATTCTAAAGAAGATGGTAGTACAAAATTAGTTCACATTGTCAAATAAATTCCAAGTAGTCACTGCTACACGGTGAGGTCATTATGCCGTGTTCCTTTTGTACCAAACGACAGTTCTGCTGAGGCCTGCTTAGGATGTCCAGATTGTCGAGGACAACAAAATTCATTTAGCTCTGGTTATGGAATTACAACTCTGCTGTCAAAATACATCGTTGTTTACACAAACAACAACTCATCATGCTGTGTTAATTACTCAACTCGTCAATCTGATATAGCCCAAACATAAATAATTGAGCGCTTCTGAGCACCGATTTGATTTCTATTTTGAATTCAGCTTTTGGCCCCATCTTGTTCTCTAACCTCTGGTTCAGACAGTAAAGCTTTTATCACAACCTCAAGTCTCCGGTTATTTTGTGAAGTCTTCGACCTGTCAAGCAACGAGTGCCGAATTATTACTAGCTCGAGCCTTTGCATAAACTCATCGGATAAGAACCTAACAGTTTAATACATTTATCGTCATAAATATGTACGTTTTAATTCCGTTATGTCTCTAGCGGATTAACAGCGGTCGCGCCTGAGTGAAGCCTGTTTGCTCACCTGACACTTACAATGACTCATCCCCTTTTCATTGGTTACTGTTATCAGATGTCTGTCATCCGCCCACGCCTCCGCAAACAAAGAAACACTTGGCGGGCGTGACGCTAATAAACGGTCGTGGCCTTTGTCGCCTCTTGTTTCACTCTACCCGGGTTGTTTCTGGCTGTTGGATAGAGGCCTTTAATGTAGGGCTCAGCACAAGCTACTGCACATCTTTATTAGTCAGTTGTAGCAGCCGGCAGAACATACAAATCGTTCGTTCGGACTGAAACCTGACAGCAACAGAAATAATCTGCAAAATAGTGTCACTGTTGATGCTAAGATTTAGTCAAGGCCATTAATTAAAATTTGGTCCCATTTTCATTGGCTGGCAAATACACCAATTAAAGTGATTTGAAGTCGGATGTTATTTAGTGAATACACACAGACGTATAACAAATCTATCGATTACGTAACTGGCCGTTATTGCAATTCGTGCTGTGAATGCAGATTTCCACAACAAGAAAAAATGGGATGGTAGTACCTAAATCGCGTGCGCAGAGGGTAAATGGTCAAAATGAGATCGCTTCAACAATCTTGCAACTGATTAGTTATAAATCGCCGTGTACTATGGCGCAACGCATTTTATGTGACGGTCCGTCGAAGAAAACCAACCCGTTCAAGCTTGATACAGCCATGTGGAGGAAAAGAAAACCAGGTGAAAAAATCGTTTTAAGTCCCATTTGCATCACAGTCACCACTTTGGCGGACGTATTTGCGAAAATTCGTCGAAATTTTGCTATATTGATGATGGAAAATCTCAGTTTGGCATAAATCTGTCATAATATTATTTTCTAAAACAATATTCGATTTGATAACTTACGAGAGAAGAAAACAGCGGTAGTTCCTGAGGCGAGTTCGCATATCGTCAACATCTTTGATGGAAGCCGGACTCCAGGTGCGTTCAGCTACTACTGCGCCTCGGGGCCTAAAGTAAACGGCTATTTTATTTAGTCTCAACTCTTTCTTTTACTAAAATTTATCAGTAATGTTTAGCAAACAAGTAAAACGTACATTACAAAAAAGTCCATGAGGAATGCAGGCTCAGAAAGTGCATAGAGTGCTGTAAATTGCTAATATTTATGTAGAAATGGTGCTATGCTTTTGAGTGTTCATAATTAATATCACTAGCGCGCATCTAAGACAATGCCCCTTAGTCAATTTTGCACTGAAATTAGTCAAATTTGGTCATTATTTAACGTTTGCACACATAATGTTGATCAGAACAAACGTTACACAATTCAATGCGAATTTTGAAGGATGGAAATGCTTGCTAATAATATATTCACGTCCACAAAACACGGCAATTATGAGGAAGTTCATGGTTGGTTAAATTTGAGTAATTAATAACCTAGACAAGGGTGATGTTTACCTTTTATTTGGCTGTGATAAACATATTTCTTATTTGATTTCAAGCAAAAAGGCCATGGATCAAAATAGTTGCATTTTAAACGCAGGAGCGATGGGAACCATATCGGTCTTTGTAGATTCCACAATAACAAGGGATGTACGGATTGGTATACAATTGGTTTCGAGGATGCCTTACCAAGACCTTGAAATTAAGTTGGTTCCATCAACGAATTCACCCCACATTGCTGCCCCGCCACCTTTTAGCAGTGCAAGTTGTGCGGTGTTGTCTGAAGAGTGAAAAACTATCGTAAAGCCTTGACATAAACTGGAAGATATTTTTAACCATGTCACTGGAGTTAGATATCCTCCTGTAAAGGGATACTGGCTAAAACTGATCTTAGATAAGGCAAACCGGCACAACACTTATTTTTTGCTCTTTACGCATATACCATTCGTTGAATAATTCATTTCATTGTGTGCAGCTTGAACTAACGTTTGACCTCTGTATAAATTTACGCACTTTGAGCAATCAGTCTGTCACACCATCTTTTACTTGCTCAATTAAGCGCAAAAGTTAGAAGATTGTAGGACTCTAACAATACGAAACTGATCACACCTCTGTCCAACGCGCTAAGAAATGTAATTGTATGTTTAATTCTGGCTATTTCACCTGATACGAGATTCCTCAAATAGTCTAATACTTCAACGGACAAGTTAAAATGTACACATTGGTGTCTGTACCACTAAGGGAATTGCATTTGCGTTTATCTGAGTTTGTATTGGAAAATAATTGCAATAACCAATAAGTTCTTTTACCAATAGTTCGTGTCATTGTAGACAGCGACTATTTCTGAATGACTATACGCTAAAAAGCACTACGGCACCATCGACTTGCACAATTTTAATCTGTAGAAAAGCCCTCTAGTCCGCATATGTACCTAAGTATGAATTAGGGAAATATCACAAAAATTGTTCTTATCAGCAATATTGATTGAATGATAGTTGAGGCATTGGGTGTAGTTTAAGTAAATCGAGGAAAGAAATAACTTGATTACCAAACCACAAAAAATAATAAATGCAGATATTCAGTTTGCATTATCGAAAATGAGTTTGTTGGAGGCTGCTGTAGTGTGTTTTTCTTGCCTAAATGTGACTACAAGTGACTAGCCAGCATATTTTGCTAGTCAGTTTAGGATAGACATGGAGAACACAGACGTACTTGTAAATGATGCTGGGTCGCACCGGTAATATTCAATCCAGTCCTCAGCGTATTTGATGTAATCGAGGTACCAACAGGCCGAGAATACAACTTCTCTCCCCGATTTGGTCACAAGGTCCAATTCATTCCTCCAAAATGGACTTTTCCAGACGTTTATGATTACTGACCTCCCAAGCTGAATTTAATAAAACATGGCTAGTTTAGTGGAACTGGCTTTTGTAGCGAATCAGACATACATTGCTAGATGAATATATTCGGTTATTTTTTGTTACTGCCACGCGATTTACGACATATTTCGCAGAAGCAGCCGCCATTACTTTACAGGGGTCTCTGAATCACACCTTGGCAAACATTTTTGCGCTTGATGTCACGACGTGATGAACGCACTATTGTCTGACTAGCACTTCAGCATGTCCAGTTTCACACTCTACATGAGCTTAGGTTTTCATTGAGAATCGTCTTCATGGTTCGCACAACGTTACTTCACTTGACAACATTTGGTTACATCCCAGGTATATGCACAGTTGTGAATTTGGTTAAATTATTCCAATTGAGCTACACAGATACCTGGGAAACTAAGAAGACCGGGCTCAACCGTTTTGTAAATGACTCAGCCAAGCTGTGTCGTCCCCTGTGCATAAAAGGTCATGTCTGACAAACATGTGTTTTTCGATCAAAATACCCTAGGTGAACTCTTAAAAGTGCAAATGGCTGCATGGCCGGATGAGTGAAATGAGTGGCGGTGATACACGCACACAGGTGTATGAACAGACGTTTTCACATGATCGCTAGGAAGCCGTAATCAGAGAACGGTGGTGGGTGTGAAAATACAACGGTTGGCTTGATTGACATGACAAAACGAATCACTTCAGATGATGTCTTAGTGTCACCGATAGCCCGAAACACATATAACATGCAACAAAATGTTTCGTTTTTGACTTGGCAAGCTCTGGTGTCTACACTATAAGAAGAACAGATTCACTTTAGAGTTAGCAGTACTTCCCTTTGCTCCACTTTCTATTAACCGTTTAATTCCCACCCATTACCTAGCAGTACCATTTTCGTTAAATAATCTTAGATTTGTTGGCATTTTTATTTCGCTTGACGGTCACTAGATGTCTGATAGTGAAGTATTAAGCATTACTTTCACTCAGTTTGGCAAACAAATGAAAGCCAGCTTCTACTAACATTAGGAATTTCAAGTAAAGCATGTCATGCAGTACCACTGCTTCTCTAGTAGAAAACCACAAGAAAACACAGGGCTACTAACTCTCCACATGGAATTAATTAATTTGAATGGATGTTGTTAAGACCTCGTTGACTGTACAAACAAAAGGGCAAAATGGCAAAAAGATTTCTCACAAAACCAGAAGAGATATTTTGTTGGGTATTCAACATCCCAAGGCTATACTTCTGGAGATTTTGACAATTTTCTTTTGTCATTTGTGTTACCGCACACCAATATCTGTAGTCGTATTAACCGCCTCCTTCCTATTGGTCCATTCATATTTGAAGATATTATTCATCGTAATTGCACTCAAAGCCGCTCACGCCAATAAGTGGCAGCATCTGAGCGTGGGTTTATTCCTTGGCTGAGCTAGTAAGCAGCCCAGTGGCGTAAACGGCGACTCTTCGGTGTTTTGTCCGTGTTAATGTTTTGTTGTTGACGTGCCAAACATCGGGTTCGATTCGCACACCGGGATCTCATCTGTGAACTGGTAAACCGTAGCAAATACTATGGTCAAATCCATACTTACTTCGGCCTTGTTGTCAAAGACTTCTTGCCACACGTATGCCTTGATTTCCTTTCCCGTAACTTCCTTTGTCTTTTTAAGCAGATTGGAAATGTAGTAGTTCTCGAGTTTGGAGTAATCTGTGCCATAGCCCATCTTCTGCATGAACTCACGTATGTCTGGATTTGATTGCCTGTAATGGCAGACAGCGAAATGTCATAACGCAGATTCTTATCCAAGTTCCACTAATGCTTAAAATCCCTTAGTCACAAAAGGCTGGTCTATAAAGACAGTGTTTTGCTACAGACAAATTGTGACTTATATAGGTAATAATGATAGTTAGGCATTCTGTAAAGAAAAGTTCTATTGTTTTGTTTTAATAAAGCCCATTGTATTCGTTTGTAAAATACCACTTTATAGCCTGTTCCTCAATTTTCAATTTCAATGGGTTCCGGAAATTTGGTGCCCATTGGGTCTCTGTTACATTAGACACTAGAAAACGAATGTGAAATCTATGGTACAGCTTGTCTCCTTTTCTAAATACCATACGTCCTCTCTTAACTAAAAGAGGGCTAATGAAGAAATACTTACTACTGGCATTGAATTACTACGTCTTGGGACCCCAATAATCAAAATCAAACTACCTAACTTTTATTAAATGAGCATCAGCATGCTACTAGGACTGGCAACCACGTCTTGATTATTTTTAAAACAGAACAGAAAAGATTACTTACTTGGCAGTCAGATGGTAATGAAAACGTTTGGCGATATTACATGCACATGTCAGGGAACAGTCCACAGGATTACTAATGGTGATTTTGGACTTACCAGCATTTGTGATCAACTTCATCACCACCAAGGTGAATAGCATCGCCTGGAAAGACTTTCAGAATTTCCTTTACAAGCTCGCCCATGAAGTCGTAAGTGGTGTTCTTTGTGGGGTTAAAGGGACCAAACGGCTCCTCGGGTTTGTCTTTCATGTGGCACGCGGTTAGAAGGTTTGGGTATCCGAGACCCCAAGATAGTGTGTGACCTTGAAGAATAAATAGGTAGGGCATTTGAACCGTCACCATGACAGAACTTTTGTCTTGAATCCCGTCACGTAGTCGAGATTGAAAAACGCATTTAAATATACGAATACAACCTTAAAATGACATTCGACGAGCTAGCAAGTGGATTGTTTGGAGGTCGCGATGAAACTACGCTTAAAAGGCTCTGAGAATTGTTGTTGAAGCTTAACTAAGTGACCCAGGTCTACAAAATCTAGTTCAACAAACCTTAGTTTTGCAACCTTCGGGATCGAAATTAAGTCACCTGAAACCCATTTGGTCTGAATGCATGTCAGGCTTAATTTCTCCGTTGTTTTAATTCGGACCCTCACTGATTGCTGCTTTCAAATTTGCTCACTTGACGAGCGACAACTATACTCAATTCTGTTTAGAGTGTATAAAACGATGAGCATCCATACTTGTTGCGTACGTTTGCTGTTTAGTATTCAATTTTTGCGCTGTTTACCGCCAAAATGTTCACTGGTTAGCAAAACATGGATATGGTGCAGGAGGTTCCGAATCTTTTTAATTTCAAAAATGTTTTACAAGTTTAGTGTTCACTGAAGGCTCTCTTGGGTCGCTAATTTTGCTACATACCGGTTGACATCCGACATTACGGTAATGATGGCTCTTTTAGGACACTCAGAAGAACTCCGTGATTATGACAACATTCGAGTAATAGTGGCACTCTAAAGGGACCCCGATTGCACAGGAGTGACCAGAATGTTGTAATGTATCTTCAGTGGCAACATAAACCCTAGTTTTAACAGACACATATGCGATCACAAAAAAACTGTCCTGTGCATATTACTGTAGATAAAGCCTTGGTCTAGAGCCCAGTTGTAGAGCAATTATAGGCACTAGAAGCGACACAACGACACCAACATGGTGGAGCTCTGAATCAGACGGTTGCGTCCGCGTCCTCTCTGGTCTTGTTCTTCATCGCGAGTAGCAGGGAAGCGTAATCTGGCCAGAGTTAATTCAGTGGCCCAGGCGTGGTTCATGACCACTTGCTGGGGCCCACAACAAACATGTTTTGGGTTTAATAGAACTAATTTGATAAAATCTATGTATATAGGCTCAAAAAAGGAAAAGATAAAATTTGATCTTTTGATCTTGCGAGGATTCATTTTTGTACTAACTTGTGGACTTGGTAGATCCTACATGGGACTCTCAATATCGTCTACTACGTGAGATCCGTTACATATTAAAACTTGATGATTAACGGCAATAGTAACGACTAATGTATTCGAGAAATCCATGTATTTTATAAGCAGCTAGCCATTCGTATCCCAAAAATCAATTCTGCCATTGATTGTTGTACATAAATCGACGTTACCACTACCTGCAACTCTTTAAAGTAAGAAAAGGAAACAAATAAATTGTCTAAACCGAAGAAACGGCACTAACAAATGGCTTCCACCAAGATGGAACAGCGGTTAGTGGGAATCTGATGCCATTGGTATGCAAGAACTTTTGCACATGATGAATCATCGATGATTAAAAGAAAATGTACCTGGTGTGTCGAATTCCGGGATCACCCGAATACCCAGGGATCTGGCATGTTCAATGATAATTTGTACATCCTTCTGTGTGTAAGTGGCGTAGGATCGAGAATAGGCGCCCTTAAAAAATAGAACAGACATCGAACTGGGCTTTTAGGTGTCTTAGAATAAAATGTAGAGACGATTTTAAAGATAAAATACCTGTTATCAAATCCCAAAAACCGGCTTTTAATTGTGAGTTTGTGACTACCTTTTACATAGTTCCGAAGTCTTCGTAAATGCTTAGACAACAGAATGAGAACTTATATGACTGGGGATTAAGGGCTGCAAAGTACTGCGTTATTCATTTCTAAAGTAGGTAGATGCCACATGTGTCGTTTATTTTGAGAGTCAAATGTAAATAACTTGAAAGAACTTTGTCAAAGGAAGCAAAGCAAATGATTTGACTATTTATGCACAGTATTTACCTCCGTTTTTCTGCAAACAAAATATGTGCTGTAAGAGAATATGCGCTGACCACCATCAGAGCTGAGCCCGTTGTAAACTCTGAGGTCTTTTTGGCTCATCAATTCTTAGCGCTACACTGCCATTGGGCCCCGTTAATTTAAAAAAGGCCACACTAATTCACTTGACTACCTTCTCCTTGTGGGCAATTCAAGCTTGTGGATACACTTCTGACTTCCCTTGGCTGGTCGTCTTTCTTCTACCCCTAGTGCATCGCTCGTGGTTGCAAGTTGGAACAAATGCTGCGGCAAGAGAGACATGCGAAGGATGTTTGCTCAATTTTTCACCCAGGGTGATCAATAAACCAGGACATTTATAATATAAGAGGTGATAGACGTGAACGACCGTAATTCACAACACCTTTGTTTTAATATCCCCTTTTAATCGTTCCAACGACGTGGCAACCATGAGTAGTTAAGGTGTACCTTAAAACCCCAAAATACTCCATTGGTCCCATTTCTCAAGGCTTCACTCTTGGACTATTCCGACAAGTTGAAAAATATCACATAATATGAGCACTTTTTTTCAGAGAATACTTTCGAAATGAAACTTGCCTTCGCCGAAAGCTTCGGAAACGTGTAGGACTCATAGGGGAACGAGGTGTCATCGACAATGTGCCAGTGGAGAACGTTCATTTTGACAGTTGCCATTGCGTCCTAGAAAATTCAGCGTTGCACTTTTTCCCGGCATAACAAATCTCACCAGAAATTGCAATATATTTTCTAAAGGAAGAAAGTGTCTCGAACTGTCAATAAGAAAACTCCTGAACGGCCATCTCGGAAAGTCTGATATTTTCACGCCAGGGAGATAATTCTATTGCAAGTGTTACAAAAGTGCCCATTGATTTACTCCGCGTCCATCAGTGATATTAACCAACTGTGCCACAGTGGTTAGGCCATACATGGCTCCCCACACCTCAGGAGCTGTAATCAGGATTGTGCCATTACGTATCGAAACGTTGTCTACAAGGAACTTCAACATTATTTCCCTACTTACAAGCTTCCTTTGAATCTTCTGTAGGATAAAGAACTTGAGAGAGTTCATCGCATTCCGAAGAAACATTGAGGATGAGCCGGGTTATGTTTCCTGCAAAGGGCTTAGTTACATTTCCAACAAGGTGCTTCAGATTAAACGACCCAAGGAGACGCTTGATCGCAGCGTGGAGGGTGAAGCAGTAAGGTGCATTGTGTTGAACCTCCACGTCACTGGGAAGACGGTAGTACTCCTGGGTGTAGTCAATCGATGCGGGGTGTGGAATGAGGCATTGCCCAGTCAGAGAGTAAAAAATTAGCAGCACACCAGTCAGGCGCATCAGAGTGGACGAATGCACACAGGCGGCACCTTAAGCACAAATGTTTATAGTTAGGACGGCGATTGACGCTTACAGGATACGTAAACGGTCGGTGGTTGGACGTACACTTTGGCTGCTAACAAAACCTGATCTCGCCTTGGTAGATTGCGGATAACACTTAAAATGCTCAAGATAAATCACAAAAGTTTTTGCGGTTTCTCGATAAATATGCAAAGATGATTGCTTGAGCACCAATCATACCCTGTGTTTCAGCAAAAGCAATTTGACATATATAGCAAAACAGAGCAATGATGCGCATTTTAGTGGAAATCAATAGGACGTCGCCTTTAAAATCGTTGTTTTCTTAGCTTATTTTGGCCGGTGCAGGTTACGATCAATCAAAGTGCAAGTTTATTTTGAGGCTTTGACAAAGTTGAAATAAAGACCTCAGCATTCAACCCAAGACCGCTGAATTATTCACCCACAAACACCAAGGTCTGGCAATCATGTGGCAGTAAATTCGTCAGCTGCAAAAGTCTTTCATCATCAGAGTCTGTAGCAGCGGCTTCTTTGTAGAGGCTCATAACTAGATATCTATTTCAACAGGCAGCAGAACTATTCTAGGATATTGACATTTTGATTACGTTAACCTCAATCAATCTTCTGTGTTTGTGTGTTTAAATGGCATGCAAGGAAGATCAGCAACCAACCAGAAACAAGGATGGATAGAAAGCACTGTGTAATGACTGGCGCAAACAATTGAGTGGACTTGGGTGGACGGCGCCTGATGCAGGTTATGGTTGGAATTTGGCTAATTAAGCCTGCTCTGTTACTTCTGTTTTAGGTATTGTAGAGCTTGAGTATTCTTCGGGGTGTAGCAAATAAGGATTAGCACCTTTGGCTCCCACCCACTAACCATGCATTGGTACCACTTACCGTTGACACGCACAGATCACATATAACTCCACAGCAGAGTTGATTTTTTGACACAGCTAGTAAAATTTCTTTGGTTTCCAGCTGAGTACACATAATTATTAATCAACCTACAAATAAAGTCTGATTTAGTAGGAAGAAAGGAAAGTTCGGCATGCAGTGTAATTAACATAATCCTGTGGTCTGATTTGAGCTCAATATAATCATTTTTTATGAAGTATTTATACGTATAAGTCAATTTAAAGTGTTTGGCATCTTGCCAGATGCGATATCACAAATATCACAGAAATGAGTTGCAGTAACCATGGCGTTGCTAGAAATTCAATGTGATTAACATGCACAATGGCGACTTTGTAAAAAAGAGAAAGCTCTAACAAAGTACCAATTTAAATAATCTTCCCGTAGAATATCTTAAATTGGTAATTTAACACAATCCTAACGAAAGAATTCTTTGGCTAATCTGAGGCGAACAAAAGTAAATAAGCTTGTAACTGAGTAGTCAATGGTATTATTGTGAGTCATGCTTAATCACACTCCTTAATCCGGTCTCTCCATCAATTGACACAAGGATTTTTCCTTTTCGCAGTATGTTGCCAGCCGCGCAGATCCTCAATTCCCCTCTCATCCGCACAGATATTTACCTTGGATTCTCCTCCCACCTATGTCTAAATGTTAGCTCATGTGTGACTCACACATCTGTTGTGTGAGTATACACACGCAAATGTCTACGTCCTCTCCGGTCTTTTTCTTCATCGCGGGTACCAGTGCTAGAGTTAATTCAGTGGCCCCGGAGTGGTTCAACACCGCATACTGGACTCATAGCAGTATAATCCCTGTCAGCATAACCAAAGATTTTCAAAAAGAGAATTATATTGGCATTCACTTTTTTTAATTCGCTCTTGCGAACTGTATATAAACGTCCACGGTCACCAATTTTTGTGACTAAGAGATTTGCTTGATTATATAAAAATGTATCCAAAGTTTCAAAAAAAATAAGCCAAAAGATGTTGCATGTAGTTGTTGACTACTTCACAAAATTTATTTCCGTTAAACAATTAAAAAATGAAATGAATCATTCATCTTTGCCTTAAGTTCCCCAAATTCCATTAAAATAAATCATAATAGTAAGTTTATTTTGAAGATTCCAATAGATAGGGACTCTCGAAGAAAAGCAAATGCAGTCAAAAGTCAGTAATAAATCTAAGTAGCATGTTGAAATGTAAAAAAAAACCCGAAATTGCTTTATAATACAAAAAAAGCCTTGAAATCATGAGGATTGTTTCGTTGCGTAATGTATAGTTATTCCACTTCCGTCATACTTTTCTTTAAAGAAGTTTACGTTAATATAAGAATTTGTATGTTGTGCATTTTCATACCTACTTCCTGACTTGAATAGAGTTTACGCCGTCGCCATCTAGAGAATTATATTAGTGTTGACGAGATTGCCAATTTTCAATTGTGCCATTTCTAGCCTTTAAGGTACAGCTTATGCAAAAGCAATGCAACTAAAAATTTAAATTTTTACTTATTAATTAAAAAAGATGCATTTGTAAATCCATGGGTTTTTTATCGGTGTTTAACGCGTTTGATTTTCTATATTTCGACCTTGACGCAGCTGTAAAAGATAAGCGCATGGAATGAAAATTTTTGGCTCGTTCGAATGGGTGTTAAAAGCAGTAGCACTATTTGTGGATTACCAATCAGCGTTTGCCATATATTCCTTTACTGCTGGATCAAGTTTTGTGATGGCTTTTCTGAACGTGAGTAATGTTACCAATTATTATTAGGCAAGTATAATTATACGTTAAATAATTACAATGGTTACGTTTGTGAGTAAAATGCAATTTTAGCTTTGATGTAGAATAACCTAAAACTATAGACACTTATGAACGGAATTAGATTATTCTTGCTAATTTTTGTGTGGTTTTTTAAAGAAAATATGTAACTGGTTTGCAAAATTTACCTTGTGTTTAATTTCAAAAGACTTGCATCGTGATCACGTTTTTACATTAAGCATTAACTAAAGAACCAATGTCTGAAGGCTGTGGAATCCATCCTAAAAAACATTCGGCAACTTCGATATTTTGTGACGAAAATAATTTATCTGCTGAAACACTATATATGATCAAATCCACGGGTTACTTTGTGAGTGAATTGCAGCTGATGTGTAATTTTTCATAATATATGCACCAAATACCTTCCTATTTAGGTTAGGGCCTCGACTACTTGCCTTCTTATTGTCTGTTAATTAGTTTTGTTCTTGTGGTATCACTTATTTCAAAGGAAAATTTGATTTAGCTTTTGTAATACTTGATTAGTGTTTAAACTTGCTTTATACGAATCTAACGGACGTATTTCAAGTCCAGAAAATTTGCATTTACAGTGTCCACCTTAAGTTAGGGCAAAGTTTTGTGTATGGATGATGGAGTTTGTAAATATGGACACATCAGACAATAAATATCCCATTTAACATTTGCTCCGAATTCGAACTTTCAGCAAAGTTTGCTCTATGAGACTGAAACTCCCGAGTAAAGCCCATCACTTCATGACTAATATTAATTTAATATTATGCTGGAGAAAGACTATATCTCTTTCTATAATTTAGTGTATTTTAAATTGGGGTGAAATTATAACTAAGTAATTAGTTGAATATGTGTCATCTGTAAGTAGACCTTGATTTAAAAGTAGGTAGAAATTTTATTCTGACACTAATGCCATTTAGACTACCATTTTAAAATACTGATTTAATTGACAAAAACGGTACAAGTGCAACTTTTACTGCCATCTGTAATAATTTTGTGGCTATCCACATGAACTAAAGTGCCTTGTGCCAGCTGATTATGCTATTAAAATATTGTTTAATTAACAAAACGTCTTAGATTCCCAACTGGATTTGCAGATATAAGATTTGATTAATAAAATGAATTTCATCTTAAGCGTCTTTGTCATTACATATGCAGTGATGCATACATTAGGGCAATAGTCGAAAAATACCATAATCCATAATCCAAACTTTATCTCCTGTTACATTATCTGGATGATACCAACTAGCTTTTGTCAATTGCTTGTGCGCCATCTATCAGTATGTATGGCTGCTCATTTGCTAATTTATCTATGTTTTGATCCTTCATAAAACGCAGACAATTAAATGTAGACTCAATGTGAGCATTTGTCGAATGGACATATTCGCTTGGAGTGATTGTAACCCAATTTTTCAATGAATAACATTAGCTTTTGGCCAATTTAAACGTTAGATAATAAGTTTTCTGTGGTTTATATAACTAGGGTAACAAATTATAGTTAATAAAGCTCAGGATAAAGCCATAGTGGATTTGCAACCCAATGGACCAATGCAACTAAAAGCCAGGAACAAATATTTTTGGCAAAAATGAACCCAAAATGAATGAAAAGCACTTTACATTACATTACTTTAGTTTTTTTTGACTTGTTTAACAAAATGATGAGGTGCGTTCTCTTTAACCTAATACTACTAACACTATACTATACCATAACGTTAACCACGATACATTTAAATAGCTTTCAAATAACCGGTTCTTGCGGGAAAATACATACGTAATTAAGAGGTTGAATTGTGAAAACTACTATCCTGATTTGAATGTTTCAAGTTTAATCCTCTAGTCAACAAATTACCTCTGCATTATGAGTTAATGTGAGGAGTTGTCAACATTTGATGAAAAAACGTAAGGCATAGCAACGAGGCATCATATCTGTTATGAATACACTTCAAAATTGTGAAAAGACGTGGTAAAAATATCTGAAATGTCTTGGCCATAATTTATCGTCAAAACTCTGACTATTGTGTGTGTATAAGGATTTCTACGTAGGAACAATTTCAGAACTGTTTAAATTTGGTGCTGTTAACACTTAAATAGGCAATATAAGAATGATTGCTTCAAATGTTTGCATAAGTAGAGTCATGTAAAAAGGCAAGTGAATCCTAATTTGCTTGAGCAATCACAAAAATTACTGTTCTGCTGGCAGGATTCGTGTTGCAGTTGGTTGTCGGCTGGGCGTATTGCAGTACATTTAAGGCTATATTTAGGGTCTTTTAATCAACAGACTGAAGTTTTTTTGAAACAAGCATGAACAGTAAAAATATGAGTGCTTGATTACTAAGAAGCCTTACTGAATAAATGAAGTTATAGAAGAAATGTCATGTGACGTTTAAACGCCTTTAAATGGGCTCAACTTGAGGTGATGTTTGCACTACAGACAACTCCTCAAAATTGAACTCGTTTATGTTTGAGGCACTTAATTTGGTTATTTGGTTATTTTTTTATAGTTATTCCTTTTTCTTTCAACTTCTCAGCATAGTACAAGGTTTAACATTCCAGTTTTTCTGAGTGGTAATTTGAATTAGCAATCTACAAAAGGTATTTGTTCTATCACCAAACAACATCATAACTACAGAGCGCGAAAAGTGACCTGCTGCAAATTGCAAGTTTCCAAATGTTTTGACTCATTGCAGTAAATGTGATTAGCTCGTGAAAGGTTGAGAAATCAAACGCAGGCAAACAACAGTTTATTGAATGATAACTGGAAGCTGTAGCCACTAACTATTTTCACAAACCCAACTCAACCTAACTGTGTCTTACAAAGGTACAGTTATTAAAAAACTTAGATAGGAAACAGAAGGCAGAATAATTGCAGTTTTTAGCTCAAGTTACTACGCCAGTGCTTTACCTCCTGGCTCATCTCAATGAGGGCTCACAATGATAGTTTCGTTCGTGGAAGTGGTGCCCGCATTTGAAATGCTCTTTATAACATTCAATATTTCAACAAAATTGGCATCCACGTCGTGATTTGTGCAACAGCATCACTTTCTTGAAACACTGAAAATTTCTTAAATATCTGTTGTCTCCTTTTGACACAAATTAGTATTACGCAAGTACTCAGCAAAAGTTTGGCCCACATGCGTGGTAGAGGGTAGTACAAAAATAGTGTTAATTCATGACATTATAAACCTGTTTTGCACACAATGAATTTGTAGATGAATGTTTAACTGTTTGTAGCCTAATGAAGCCCTTAAATGAAATGTAAAAGTTTTTCTGCGTGCGTAAAAAATAGAATTCCATGTTATTTTACTCATCAAACAAACTCACAAAAAAGCGGACAGGTACTACAGCTAGTGCTGAGCTTCAGGGCCAGACTGAAACCCTAAATAACTTGTAGTGGCCCAGAAAACAGACATGATATTCCTTATGAATAGCTAATGCATGCATCAGAGGGATGCTAAAGTGAAATTTTGTCTGACTTCGCTCTGAAATTTTCAGTTACGCATAAATCTGGCAATCAAAAAATAACGTTTTTTTTAAATTTTGATTCTGGCCATTCCAAAACATTGAAATAAGTATTTGATAAGCGTACAAGAGTATGTACCAAATGACACGAATATGTAAAATGACGCCTTATTATAAAACAGCCGAAAAGATGCTGCAGCAATTAAGCACTTGAATTTGTGGTGATATTTGCATTTTGAAGCTCTAAGTGATGTCTTGAATTGAATTAAAAATAGCAGAAGAAAATGAAGCAGAATTAACCCAATACAAATTCTGACTTAGTGCAATTAATTTTCCTCAGCGATCGATGGTGAATCAAAGAATGACTGATCTCTATTTTATTGATTCTTAGTACTGGGTCAGAAGTTTAATTTTTAATTTGGTTGTATAAATTCATGCTTCGTTCAGCTGATTTTTGCTAAGAGCACTGACATTTTAATAGTCAAAAGACGAATTACTGGTATTTTGAATCTGTCAATATAAAAGCAATGGTTCGTTAGTCCTAACGGTCTTATGTCTGTCTCCTGCAACTCATTTCAGTTATACCTTAGATCTTTACATCCTTAAAAATGTAGACAAAATGCCGTGATGTAAATGCGGGCGATAGTTAAGAGCAGCTTTTTGTCCCATGGCATATTTGCCATGATGAATTAAAAATGTCAATTGCGTTGAGATCTGGGTGGCGATAGCTATTCTCCAATTCAAAGCGTTGGGTTCTCGACTAAAGTCAAACACTTAAAATGTCTTTTCTTCGTTGAGGTATAATCTGCAACCGAAAAATTTGATAAACAAGGAAACAGAGATTATGACTGGAGAGGACACCACAATTGAGGATTAAATGTGGGTAAAAAAGCTACCTTCCTCTTATTTCTGGCATTTAATGCGCATCCAACTTTGACAAGAACATGTATTCTAAGTGGATGGCAATAAAACCCGTTTGTGAAGAGGATGAGAATTTGTTTGCTCCTGAACTGTTGGCGTAATTATGTAATTAATAACCTCAAATTAGTGATACCGTAGAATCTCATTGATAGTTGGAATTCGTTAAGTGATTTCTATCAGCCTGCACTAATTATAATAAATGTCCATTGTGAAAACTTATAAAACAATATCCGTGAGCTAAAAAACAGACATTTTTCCTAAATTTCATCATTTTAGCGAAATTATTAATTAGACTGAGTTATAAAATGGCGCTTTTCTAAATATACCTACTTGAGGAAGAAAAATTGTGCATATTTAAATCAATCTTAAGTAATCGTGTTCGTGTCAAACATTCCTGGAAGAATGCGGGCTTCGCTGCGTTTTTAATTCGTTTCATGGCAAAATTAAGCATGAGTTTGAGCTTTCTGGTAGTACGTCAGACGGTCTGAAGCAGTCGTAACTTGTTCCAGAGTACGTTGCATTGCTATTGAATCAGAAATTTAAAAAAATGCCGAACATGCATGTAAATTTTTGTCAGTCATCATGACTGCAAGAGGGTGATTCGTTGTTAATCGTGGTTTATGCAGTTTTACTAAAGTGCAAAACGCCTAATCACGGGCCATTTATAGAGGCACGGTTACCTTTTAAGTTTTGGCGTTATTATCATCGTTAACCTTTGCTTTTCTTACAAAAGATTCTCTGCAAAGTATACGCAAAGTAGAATTTGAAACTTCGAGGCAATTTTAATTACCTACCAAGTTATGCGGATTTACTCATTCGAAGATGCAGTGCTAGTCATAATATGCTTTTTAAATCTAATCCATGCCTATTTTATTCATGCCATGCCTAGTTAAACCCACAAGTCCACTTAGGTAAAAAAAATTCATTTTCTTCATCTGTTATCACACCAAAGAAATATTCCAACAGACAAAACAATTCTACTTATGGAAAGTGTGCCAATAACCTTTCATATTCCACATTTTTTCCGAAATTATTTTTTGAGTTGCAAGCCACATACTATTTCTGAAGTGAATTTTTTTTTAAACCAATTATGGCCCCAGTAACAAATCATGGCATTGTTAAACTTTTTAGAAATTTTTGTAACCCCTGGAGACAAGTAAATTTTGGTTTAAACTGACTACTATTTTTTTAATTTATCTTTTTGATAACAATTTGCGATTTTGATTTAATTTGAACATAAAGTAAATCCTCGTCAAACAGCCTGGTTTAACCGGTGAGCCCATTATATAATATTTTAATCCACCAAAAGTATGATTTCTGGGAGTTCCTTAAATAAATTTAGTAAGCTACCACTGTAAGAGTTGGCACCCAAAATTTAGGTTTAGTTTCCCCATTGCACCAAAATTGTATGCGTGTTTTTAGAAAAGAACCATCATTCGGCTTCTTTCCTCCAGACAGCACTAGAAATATTCTCGGCTATGAAATCCTTCATATAATGTTCGTTCACATGAAAAAAAAACACTAAAAAAAAGGTCTAACCACTTGATACAAATGGTAAATGCCCTAAGCGAGTTACATTTGAGTTGCTCTTACCATTATAATATAAGCTTGTTGTTAAATGGCTGTCAATGGGACGAGTTTTAAGTCTTAAATCATTGAGCAAATATCCAACTAAACACATTTCACGCTGACAATTTTGAAGAAACATCAAACCTAGCCCATTCATTGTAAAAGTGAATAAATATAAATAAGCTAAGGCTCAACCGTACCACTGAAGAAAGCTTATAACTTCTTCGACAAGCTCAAAATGCCCCATGTTGTGTGAAAAGGTTGTCAGGACTATGATTTTTAGCTAAAAACATTTAAGACACGAGAAGTTATTGTGCTAAATATTGTGAAGTATAGCAAAGCTTTAGGCTAGTAATATGTGTAAAACTATGAAACAGAATTTCTTTGTCCTTACAAATCAGCTGTCACACAAAATGTCTTAAAAGAACATCGATGCTGTGTTACAATGAGGACCAAATGCATTTTTGAAAGCAAAAATATATGTGCTTTTAAATGGAGCCTTGTTTAGTGGGGATGATTCTCAATTATGTAGAAAGATGGGAATAAACGACAGCGGATTTATGTTTTAAATGATATATTTTGTCATTAATGACTGGGTCAAGGTTGTGTCTGAATACTGCGACCACTACGTAATACATCGCGGATCTTGAGTCACGAAGCATGATAATACTGTCTTTTTTGTGATTTTCAAAAAACAATAAATTTAATCGAGTTAATGTTTATCCTTTTTTAAAACGATAATTACAAAAAAGGGCGTCTTAAAACAACACATGCTATTAAGTTTATCTGATGTTAATTTTGATGTGCGCAAATTAGATTTTTAGTTAGGTGGTCGAAATTAGCTACCGGTTACTCAGGGTCGTTTAATCAACCGTAACATCCACTCATTGGGACATTTTAAGTCCTTTTCTACAAATAAAACCCCTAGTTAACCAGAGGCTGGGTCTGGTTATGAAGGTGAGATGAGACTACGTTTCTCTTAAATATTCCTGTTTAAACATTTTTCAAATGACTAAACATGTTAAGCAAAATTTAGCAAAATGCTCGTCTGTAATGTGCAGCGGTTTGTAAGTTTGCTAGTTTAGAAAAAATTTGTTGTCCTTTTTTGGATATTTCCAATGATTTATTTTCCTTTGAAAGACATTTAAAGCGTGCGGTAATTTTTCAGTTTAGGATTTTACGTAAATTGGACAAATATGTTGCCATATGTTGTAATATGCGTAAAAATTGATGAAGGATCACAAAAGCTTATTTTAGGGCCAAATTTTCACTTATTTTAATTAGGAAAATTTAATCTCTGTACTTCTGCGATCGTAAAATATGTAGAACCACATTTTTGGTGCAGTAAACGTAATGTTTGCGTCCACTGAGAATGGGTTTTACTTGACTGCTGGTCACAGCAGTTAGCTCAAGCATGCGTGTTGGTAAGTTAAATTGCGGACACACTATTAGTGTGTGTACTTTTTACATGACACAAAAAGCAAAAAAATTCTATGTTCCATAAATTTAGCTCCCGGTGGGACATAGGTGGGCAATCAACAATTTTGCGCATATGCAGGTTCGGGTCGGTCCTGCGCTTCAGCAGTTGTTAGCACTGTACTTAATTACGTAAGACAAATACGATATCATGAGGGATTTGGTATTTGGAAAAGCGCACATACGGTGATTGAATGTGCGCAGGTAATTCAGATCGCCACAATTAATCAAACAGGTGCCTGTTGATGGGGTGCTTTCGCAGGGCTTTTAGCGAGCCATATCTTGGGAGGATTCAGTGATCGCAATTCACTTTAAGGCAAGGAATCAGTCTAGACTACTTTTACCAGTCGCAATTTGTCAAAGTATTCGGTGAAGTCGGCTTTTGCCAGCACATTCGATGTTTAGGCAATTACTTAGGAATGTGTGGGCTGGCGGTGTATGTAGTCAATGCAACATTCAGAGGACATTAATTTCTAAGAAAAAAAAGTAGTTGTTCCTGTTACATAGACACTAACTGCCAGTATCACATTTTCCTAGGCACAACAAGCTCCCACAAAACCTTTCGTGCCCATAAACGCGGGTTACTTAAACACGCCACATAAAATAGTGTTTGACGGTTTCCGCTGGTAGCGGCCTCATCCTGCTGTCTTTCACTGGCAGTCAAGCCACCACGAGTTGTGGTGAAAATGCCTAAAAAGACCTCAATTTAATTTGCCATGAAAATTCCACAAAAGTATGGTTCTTGAAACAAAAATTTCAACATTCATGCTGAGGTTTAGTTAAATCTGTTGCACAGTGGTGAAAGCAGCAGAATTCTGAAGATAACACCAACTTTTATGAACATGGATAAAACAGCTTTGTACCCGAATGCTGTAAATTTAACGATGCTGTTGTGATGCTATCTGTTCAGAGTAAGTCTCTTTCCTGAGTGAGGTGCAGTAAGGTATTTCCATTAGTAAAACCAATCATGTTTTCTGGATTTCTCAGAGCAACATCTGGGTTAAATTTTTATGCCTGCGGCAGGGCTGTGGTACAACGTTAAGAGCCTTCTGCATTTCCTTTTTTGGGATTTCAGCAAATCATATTCTGCGTAATCTTCCACATTACACATAAATTAGTAGATAGTGTATTTTAAATTTTTTAAAAAAGAGACAACAATCTATGCTTCGCTGAGGCTAAAGGATATTTTGGCATTGTTACAAAGTGCATGTGACTAAGCAAATCAGGATGAAAAATTAAATAGGAAGCATCTTTTTATAGCGATCCCCAATAACATAACTTGTGAAGGATTTATTTGTGGCAGAATCCGTTGACTAAACTGCTTGAACAGTAATTTATATCTATTTTGAGGGTCCACTGAGATATGGGTACATTTCAGCAGTTTAACTGCTGTTTTACATGCAAAATGATCGTAGCCTGGCATGGAGACAGCGCTACTGGAGCTACCCTCCTAATTACATTAGTTTACTCGTAGAATCAAAGTTTTTGCACCTCATTTAGGTGTTAAAAAAAACAAGAATCTCACATCGTGACTTTCAAATGCATTTTGGTAATAACATTTGCACTGAAAATGTTAACAGCGTAAACTTTTATGCACCATGAGGTGTTTTTTTATGATTTAAAACGAAAGTAACTTTTTTGTTAATAGTGTCATAAAGTAATTACGTCTGCATCCTAAGATATTTCACAATCAAGACATGATTTTTGAGTACGGTCATTTTCAGTATATGACAAACGTAAGATTTTAGCCTTAATGGGACCTAACCCATGAATCATTTCATTTAGGGGCCTAAGGTAGACCAATTTAAGATGCCTGGTATGCGGTTCACTTAACGCTAGTGAGAACGGCAATTAGACGTGCATACGACCACTCCTCTGGATCATTTTAAATTGAAAGGGCTTGTGAAGGTAAATAAAAAACAACCACTAACAAAAAGCCCACATCAGAATTAAGTCTGGATGAATTCAAAGTTGATAAAAGCCTTAATATTTTAAACAGTTTGTGATTCTGGAATCATGATTGATAACTGGTAACCATGCAAAAGAGCAAATTAAGGCTCCGTCTCATATGAGAAATGATAAGATTGTTAACCCAAACTGGACTAATTCAGTAGCAGTCTTACAATCAGAAGGGTTGTTAAATATAGGGTAGTAAGCAGCCTCATTTGCTAGAAAACTACTAATATTGTAGTTCAAACACAAAATAGCGGGATCGGTGTGACCTACTTTGTAAATCGCCGTTGCTTCCGGGCGGTTAAAATGTTTTTTTACGAAATAAACACTGAAAATTTCAACCAGCCTCAATTTTTTTCCATGGTTAAAATGAAAAGGAAGCAGAATCATTGAAGCATTATAGAAGACCTGTGATGATTTTACCCTATCTAATGCAGTTTCTTATTGTTTCAGAGGTGAAGACTACCAAATAGGGTGAATACTGCGAAAGATTTAAAAAAAAAAGTGTTGTATATGAATATTTTTCAAAAGCCCCGAAAAACGGTCGCTGATGTCGCTGTTACAAATACATTACCTAAGGAAATTTGACTGTTTATAGTTGTGTCGTTTTATGGGTTTTGAATGAGGGCTTAAATTGTAACGAGCGCTTCAGTCATATTTGAAACATCCTCCTAATTGCTTTAGTGGCCTTTTCTTTTAGAATTTAACTAATCCAGGAAAAAATAAAAGAAGATCTGTGACATTCCGTGACAGACAAATTATAAAAACTCTTATGGGGGTGTTTGCAAGAACATAAACTCTCACAAATAAGGTAAAAATGCAGAAAGCCTCACTAGTAAATCATCTTTACAACTGACATATATAAAATTGATTCTGCCATAGCACTTAATTTTCCAGCTTCTTCCTATGATAGTGTGAAATAAAACTAAGTTTTCATAAGCAGGGAGGAAACCTTACCTGAAATACTTTTTTGCTTTCATAGATTAGCTTTTCAACTTTCTGGGAAAGTTTTGATTTTTCCCTCTTGGAAACTTTTATCTCCATCAGAAGGAAATGGAAAAATGCTTGGTTTCAGGTCTTTATAAATAGCAGAAGTCATGATGACGTTGAGACAGATGGCATTCTATAATTTTTCATAAGCTTCAACATAAGTGTGAGATTTTGAGTTGTTCTGAAGACTTGGTTTCATTTCAATCAGTCTATCGTCACTATTTTGGGATTGTACACTGCCTTAAGTTTATTAGCTATGGACACCAAGCTCCTGATCTGATTGCTTTTTATCATTGTAGCGGCCTTCCGTACAGATTGACCTAGTTTATCATGCTTTGACCGTGGCCATATTAACCCGTACTATTTTATGCAACTGATTTTCCATTATTTTTATATTTGAAATGCACGTTAGGGTTCTTTTAAATCACGCGAAACCTGTGTGCAACGCTTATAAGCAAGTCCAAATGGTTTTAATCGTGATTCGTTTGTCATAAATGACATACCTAGCCTGTCTGCCGTCTTTTGCACACTTGTTTCACGTTCTTCTTCAGCTGAAATCAGTGAGTCAGTTTTGAGTTAAAAATGTCAATGAGCAATGTCAATGTAGTCCATTTCTGGCTATTCGCTTCCTTTGCACCCTTCATGACTCAAATCTTTGTTTGCGCATGATATCGGTTAACCCAAACAGATTGCACTTAAAGGTAAAGTAAAAGTGACTTCTATCAAACACCAAGAAAAAACAAGTCCTTAAAAATGGGTGATTATTAATACTAGTTTATTAACACGTTTTTTTGTAATTTCTGTTACATTAAAGTGTAGACCGATTACAGCTTGGGTAAGTTTTGATAGGACTTAAAAATTACTAGACTCATTAAAAACAGAACGCCTTGTTCATTTTCGTATTAGGGAAAAATGATCGAATAGACCGGTAAATCGGTCAATGGCTTCGGAGATGACCTGCAAGTAGGTCTAGCAAGCTCTATTTAAAACTGGGACCAAGTTGTAGTTTAAAACATGACTGAAGACACTTTAAAATTAACTGTCAGAAACTCCTTGAATCAGAAAAGTTTAAATTTAAAGGATTGTTTTGTATCAGGAATGCCTTTTTCAGGAAACCTGAGTTATGGTTTTGAATATTAAGAAGTCCAATTAACGTTTTTGGTTTGCCACCGTTTTTTCTGATACGGATTACTAAGGTGCGTTGCATACTAATCGATTCATTTCAGGTTCAAATTTCATGAAATTCCACAAGAAGTAGATAAGAAAACCAATTAGTGAATTTGACCAAATTTCGTTCCGTACATGAATTAAGTGTGGAGTGCACTTTGTAAATCTCGGTAACGTGAAATCGGAAATCTGTAGTTCTGAGTATAGTCATTACTTGTACTGGTTTCACTCAACACACCTTTACAATACAGATAAGATGTTAGGGCTCTTGTGATCATAGAAAGCACCTTTTTCTCTCACATCACTCAAACACCCAATTTCATTCAATTTTACACAAATTTTGGAATAAGTCATAGTTTCATATTGTTATAAACAGTTACTAAAACAGGTAAATATGCAACATCTGCATATTTGTGGTAAAATGTTTGTAAAGGATGAACAAAAAGTCCTTAAGAGAAACTTGTATTTGCGTGAAATGTGAGAACACGAAAAAAAGAAATATTTGGATGAATAGACTGACTCCTACGAGCACTCAAAACTGCTGCCGATATTCAGGAAAGGAAAAGAGTTATTAGGTCAGTCTTTATGTTACGATAGTTTAACCCATTTTCATGTCCGAATTGAGTATTTTCTTTGCGAAATTCGGAAAACGGTGTTTCTCAGGGCTTGCTTATTGTGTTTTTGTTGTCCTAATAGGGGCCAATCAGAAATGTTTCATGCGCACCAAACGCGACAGTAAATGAAAACAACTCAACTTGAAAGAGGACTCCTTGACCTAAGATAAACGCATTTTCAAAAAATACAGTTTCAAAGGCGCAAATTATCGTAGTTGCTACTTTAATATTTATAACTTTAACTGAATTAATTTTCACCTGCGTGAATAAATACCATAATATTTTGGTTTCGCAAACGGTGTTTTTTAAACATTTTTGAATAAGTTGGAAAGAAATCCTTACTGCATAATTTTTTAAGGCTGGCCATCATCTAAAATCTACCTTTTCCGATATGCTTACAAAAACTCACTTAAAACTATGTGAGTTACAGCTTCAGCCACAGTTGATCTGAAAGTAAATATTTTAATACAATTCTATAACCATTAAACCACAGCTGGAAGCTAATGTAAGAGTTTATAAAATGAAACTTTCTTTTTTCTAACCAAGTAGAACCCTAAAACAGGGCAGGCTTAAAAAATGCATAAAATAGTCATCCCAAATTGCAGAATGACTTCGTTATATTCATTCTTGATCCGCCTAGTTGATATTGGGATTTCATTAATTTATATTCATGGTCGGCTGACTATCTTGATACGGTCATTCCTTTTAGAGGTTTTAAAAAGAGAAGATATATTTCTGACGGTTCTTTGTATGTGCGATAGAATGATAAAAACAGATCGCGACTAATTAAAATGCAAGGAATTCTATATAAATTTGGATAATGCACTATCATTTCTAAGTAGAGCACTAATTTAATATATGGATTTTCACCGCCACATTATATTAACAATAAAATAAAAATCAAGCTAACTAATTTTATCTTCAAAATTTCAAAAGATATTTATGGGAGTACGCAAATAACCAACATTGGGATATATTCATAAATTCTTTTATTTTACATGAGAAATTCATGAAAACCCATGGGCACAAAGTTGTTCATTTTAATGACCCTTTATCCTCAGTCAAATTTGTTTTTTGTAGATTCTGGCGTGCAAAGAAAGCCATCTTACCACTTAGCACTTTAAAGCAGTCATTGTTTGATTTAAGTAGGTAAACTATGAGCGGGATTATAATTCGTATGTGATGACAAGTGTAGCTTAAATTGTGGCCAGCAAAAGTACAGTGTCGTAACATTAATCGGCCGCACTTACTTAGCTTTTGATCCTAGATCTTACAACCTCGACGTTGATGCCCAGGATACTCTGAAGTAAGTATTAAGGCAAAAGGTAAAAAAAATTTGATCCTTTGATCGTCAAACTACTTTAACCTCACAAAACACGTTTCCTTGAGCAGCCCGCATCTTAAATTCACCTCTTGAAGTACAGGCCATTTATTATTTTTTTCCAGACTTTATCTAATTTTAGAAAAAACCAACTTAATACTTACTCAATTTCTGTCGAAATTATTCCAGACTTTATATACTGAAGAGTTCTGTTTTTGATTGACACCGTTTTTCAGCTAAAACTAAGTAATCTTTACTCATCAAAAAAAAATATTTAAAAAAAGTCAAAAATACTATCAATTTTTGCCAGAATCCGGGCATTAAGCAAAATACATATCGGACGATTTTAATACCATTTTGATTCCTTAACCTAAAGAACCTAACAAATACCTTGGCTCAGTGCGAATGCGTTGGAATTTACGAGAAAAGTAATATGCTCATATTAGGTAGCTTCGTAACGAAAAAAAATGAAACATGATAAGGGGTGTTCTCAATTACTCATTTTCTCAAATAATTCACTGAGGTTGCTACATTTGTTAATTGAAAGAACTTATTTGTGTGTGGTTTTTTTAATGTGAAATGCTATTTTGCATGATGGAATCGGATAACACATCTGCCGATAACAGTTTAACACGCAACTTGGCTAGCTAAACAATTTAATTCTACTTATATTGTAGAATGTCAGACGTGTGCGGCAATAGAGGAGTGTGAAATCGTCGTCTGTCCTGGTGAAGAAATAAATGGTAAACACATCCCCATCACATCGGAGAGTTGCGAGTTGTCGTGCAATCACGTTGACGTTAGTTGCAGACGCCTTTTTAATGGTCGCCTTGATTGGCTCCCATTCAATCCATGCAAAATTCAACCAACCACTACCACCACCACCAGCACAACTACTACCGCAGCTACTGTAGTCTCGACCAGGGCTGTCACCCCGTCTTTCGAATATCACAATTCCTTTGAAACAACTAGCCGAACTCCCTCCTACTTTATACCCGGACCAACTTCCGGCGACATGCTTCATGACACGGTTCCCGTGGTAGCTCCAGTTGAACCGACCGCCCAACGAAAGAAACAGACATATGGTTTAAGCTGGCTAGTCTCAGAACCCGAACTGGAACTAATTTTGTGGGTCATGTTTGGAGTAGCACTGATGCTAATGCTTCTTGGTTTAGTTGGACTTGTTGGGTTCTTAGGATACAAAAGGAGGGTGAAGAAACATGCAGTGACAACATATCCACGATACTACGATGCCGGTAGTCCCCAGGCATTCGGCATCGTGGCCTACGATACTGCCACCTACACTCCTGGCTTTGAATACGAAAAGTTGCGAGGAGGCAGTGGTAATTGCTATTGGACGCAGCGACCCGACCGCAGAGACCCAGACACAGTCAGACGCATTCCCTCCCCCCAGATTTCCGCCTGTTCACCGTACTACTCCTCCAAACGTCTTATCAGCAGTGGAATGGACCAAAACTATGTCCAACATATGCCGGTGCCTAGTACAAGCTACGTACTGGCAGACACGGGAACAACGGCAAATTCAACATATCAAATCTTGACATTCACCCCAGATAGAGACACAGTTGGAAATCCAGTAGTTCTCGCGCGAAGACCTTCTACCTATGGCGAGTGCAATCAGGACGTGCCATGTGTTCATGGATTTGGCTCTGGGAGGGCAAGTTTAAATGAATGCCAGCAGGCCTCAATTACTGTGGGGACTGACCAGCATCTGGTGAGGGTTTCCCCGGATTTGCGTGTGTCACCGTCAATTCCTCAAAAAGCCGAAACATTTCTTGTAAGTGGCTTCCAGCAGCCTAACAGCTTTAGGGACGCAGACGACCGTGCTGAAGTCCAAGTTAGTCAGCAACAACAAACCAAAGTGTAAATCAGACTCATTGTTGCTGAACTCCATTATTTTACGCTACCCATTTGAAGGAATGTGCATTTTGTCCTCTAAGCATTTTTTTCCTATGAAGTCGCTTACCGACACACCGCATTATTGAGGACTTGAGCAACAATATGAACCGGTATCCATTTGTCAGTATTGTTCACGGACTCCAAATATTGACCGAAAGGCCTTTTAACGGACGTAGTTGTGCATATTGTAAAAGCAGGCTTACCATCAGTTAAGAAGCAGAAGGTGCCATCAAAACATAACAAGTAATACCTTGGGCGCACGTAAATTCATAAACATGGGCATGTTGGAGACGCATTCTTGATCAAAACTGAATGTCTTTTAGTAATTTGACTAACTTGAAACCCTACTTAATTTGAACTTTGTACGACCCGTTTGTAGCCGAAAAACTAGTTCACGAATCAAATGTGAAACAAAGTCTTCTGACTGGAATAATAGTATGCAGGCCTATGTCCTTGGATATTCAAGTAAGTTAGAGTTAGGTGCGTGCTCGTTGATGGCCAATTTTTGTAAGTGCGAAGTTCCCAAGATACGCATCTCAATGTTGAAGTGTTATTTCAATGAAACCACAAGGGGTGGCGACAGAGTTAGTAGACATTCAGGTTGTGCATTAATCCATTAAATGTGAGCGTTTGAATCACATAGTCCTGCGCTTGTTGCTTCAGTTAATATTTATATTTTTTGACTTTGGGTTATGGTTCACCTTAAGTTTAATTAGGAGTGTGCAATTAATATGAAATAACACAAAGCTGCAATCCTTAGTGCGGATTGTTAGTAAAATTCCACGAAACTGGAATCATTTTTGGCTTTTATTGCATGATTTTGACAAAATCGGGTCATATTAACTCGAAGACTTCTTGAAACATATTAACAAGCTTATCCTTAAACCATGTGATGCTATCGAATGAAACTGATTGCTTGGAGTTTTATGCCGTAACCATCAATAGAAAAAACGCAAATAAAACCAAAAGAATCAACGACTTAGCCCCAGGCTTTCATACAGAAGAAAAAAATTTGGACTATATTAGCGCTATTGAACGATATTAATGATTGCTATAACAGGTTGCCTTTGCTCACTAGGTGTAAATGTACAGATTGTCAAGTACATAAATGTGTCGGGACACTTTGATTTTAATTAGGGTTTAAATTACTGCAAAAGACGCATCTCTAATTTTTAAAACCAAATTAATGTCAAAAGTGGTGACATAGCAGGCACTTATTGTGTTGAAACAATCTGGGAGAATTTCGACCTCTATTTGCGCCTAACGTATGCAAGGAACTGCGTATTTTTTCATGGATGTGATGCTGTACTTAAATACCGATGACCTCTAAGCTGCAAAGGTACATAGTCATTAGTAATAATGCCCAAACAAGGTGAATAATTGGTTTTAGGGGTAAGATTACGTAGATGAAATCCATCATTAGCCACAATCAAGCGCAAACACTGAATACAAGAGAACATAATAGCAAAAACCAACCGAAAATAGCAATTAGGAAGCCCATAACACAAATCTGCACATGAAAAATGGTCAACAGGCTTCATTTTCATATTGAATACAGTCGCAATAGCTCTTTAAACTGAAGAGAAATACATTCCATTTGTGCTTTGGCCTTGTTGAAAATGTAGCGAAATTGCAAAAAAATTTGCCAATTGAATTGAAATCAAAAAGGCTAAATGTAAAATTCACGTAGTGTTCACCCTAAGTACCTGAATTCACTGCATTTGTTTCTCAAAGACGTAGGCTTATGAGCACTAAAGTTTCAGAATGCCTTCACATCTGACCATGACGCTGAGGTTCGGAAATTGTGAGCGCAATCATCAACTATTATCTGGTCAAAATGTACAAAAAATGATATCGAAAAGTTGGTAATATTTGAATGGTAAAATATTTCTGCACTCTGCTATGAGTTTAAGAAACTGATGATAAGAGTAGAGTTTGGTCATATTGCAAGGCAATGCGGGCTTCTTTTAGGCGACAACTCTTTGAGAGGTTTGACTGGGGAGAATTTTGTACACTCTTATGAAAGTAATCGCAAATATAAGAATAACAAAACTGCCTCTTCTATTTCCTGCATGCCTCACCACACACTTAGGCACATGACACTTAGGCCAAATTCAAGTGCCATAGAAACGCAGTTAGACTTAAAGACGTTTGAATACCGCAGGCGAATTCATAAGTTCGCCAAGTTACATCAAACATGAGAATGTAATTCACGGGCTTCCTGTTTCAATAGGTCCGGTGTATCTACCTGTCCTTTCTCTTGAGTTAAATTTTGACTTTAAATCATTGTAAATCGCTTTTGCAAGACTGGCACTTAAAACAGGTAAGGGGACAAATTAAATTTAGTCTAAGGATACATAATTAAGTTTTGGTAAAAGAAATTTTCTCATCTACTTGTAGTTAATGCCGTATTTTCTACTGCTGCTAAGTTGCATGCAAAACTGAAGAGGTAAAGGTACAGTTACAAAGCTAGAACCCCTAAATTCTTAAAAAATCAACCAGGATTCTGCTAAGTCGTGCACCGGGACCTCAGAGGTTTGATCTTAATAACAAATGAAGGCGTTTCGTTCTTGTTTAAGTCCCTAGGAGTACCAGTCTAAATGTGTGTTCTTAAAGCAAAAATCCAAGATACTAAACTCCCACTTTACGAGCTTACTCCAGACGGGAATTAGGCGTCGCCAATTTTATCACTTGACTAGTAAGTCGTCGTTTAAGTTCCTAGAAAAGTTGCAAAATCGTGCAAAAATTACGTTTAATTTCCAAGTTCTAGCACTACGGAGAAATGTCCATTTTCTGTGACTTTTAATAACTTGGCAATCCTCCTTTCTGGGGGATACTTAGCAATGCGGAGTCGCTTCAACTCCTCAGGTAGATTACATCAAAGTCGAATTCGGACCTATATATTAGACAAGCGAATTCTTTACTGCAATGCTACCTATGGATCGGTGCAGTGATAAAGAAAAGGCAGTTGATGCGTGGTGAAATCAGGCTAACGCAATAATCCACTATAAAAATAGTAAATTGGCTGTGAAGCTTGTGTTTTGAACAGATTCAAACGAAACGAATTTTTGCTTTGTCAGCCTGCCCCATATCCCATTCATAAGAAAATTTAAAATAAAATTCATCAATCGGTTTTAGTGTAAATTCAACAATAAGCACTTTATAGAGTGGTGTGAGAACTGCTGCAGTCAACTGCACAGAAGTGTACGTACAAGACATGGAGGAGTTTATTTGTCACAGGAGTGACATGATGCGAAGTAAGCTTCAAAGCCCACACTGGACATTAGTCAACAAACTGTTTGCGCAGTGCATCCGACCTCTTCGTAGTTGGTGCTTTACCAACAAAGACTTTACTTTTGCTTGCGTCCACGAAATCTTATGCTGAAATGCATAAAATCAACAGTGGCTGCGGTATAATTGAGAAATTTTGCTTTGATACGGACCTTGTGGATGTACAGTGGAACCCAACTGATAAAAGCAGTGGCCTCTTGCTTTTTTTTCTAAATAAGCAATGCATTTATGCGGTAGGATTACATCACACCACTCTAATTCATTTTGTGGTTTATTTCGGTTTGGACACACAAATGGGAATTAATTTTCGAACTGAAGCAGTTGATAAAACAAGTAAGACAAGATTTCGTCATGTAAAACATCGACGACAGAATTCTGAGGTCACAATGACGGTCATAGCTAAAATCATAAGTTCTACTTTGATGTATTGTTGCAATGAGTTTTGTGCTTAAGTACGGCAGCAAGTTTTAGCAATAAAAAACAAATCCCCAGAGCAATGGTAATCTAATGAATATTACTAGGTGCATGGCTTAATTTGTGAGGCTTTTTGCCGAATTTATCAACTGTAAAAAAATTATTGCCTTCTGAGGTGCATTGTGATTCTTAGGACCATCTTATTTTGCAGCTATAACTACAATCACAACCGTTTAGCAACACACAAAACAATCCTGTATCTGTCATCGTCTATCTTCCACCTGATCTCTGTCACTACGAGTAGCAAAGAATGAAGGTTTTTGGACTGAACAATTCTCAGTTTCGTGACCTCGATGGAGAGTATGCCTTTATGAGGTTTATAAGACGTGGCTTCTAGTAAGGGACAAATCATGCTTCTGTGACTTTGTAAAAACTAATTAGAATGCATTCCAAATCCGGTATTTCTCATTTTTATCGATGAAAAGGGGGGGCGTAGGTACAGCAAAAGGCGGCGGTTTAACTATTTTACCGCATAAGAAGAACGACATGCAATGGCGGGACAAGTTACAAACTCTTCCCCTAACTTTCCGCAAATATTTTCTCGCAACATGGACGTAGGTGAAAAAAAAACGATTTGGGCCTCATGAGACCACTGGCGGTGAATGTAAGCCCTTTCTAAATTGCTAAATTGAATTTGATGCTATTATCTACCCATGGAATATAAAATTACTGTGGTGTCGACATGTTTGGCTGCTTCAAATTAATGTTTCTTTCTGCAAGTTGAAGTTAGCTCGTAATAAATGAACCCAAAATACATATTAGGAAAAAAATTAGGAGCAGATTTTTGTAGACACAATCAAATAACTCAGACTCAAGAGGGGTAATTTTTTTCCCCACATTTTAGTTTAATATGGCTAAATACGTTGAGTCCTTAACTGTAAAATTTCTATCATTAGTGCAACACAGAGAGTCTGCCAAATAAAAGCTAAGTTTTTCGATGATAAAATACGTCCGCGATAATTGCAACAGGTTAGTGAACGGGTTGACCATAAATAAGTTGCTTTTAATAATTGTTTTAGTTATTATGATAAACTATGGTTTGGTGAGTTAAAATTTAAAACTTTTGGCTGTTTTTTTTAGTAAAGCCATGTTCGACATTTGCTTCAGGCTTGCCATTTCCACCTCAAGCGATGGACTGCTGGGGACACGTTGATACAGAAGTTAACTGACGTTTTAAGTCAGTGAGCCCGTGAATCAAAACGTGAGGTTTGATGAACCAATGAACGATATTTACGGTATAACAGCTTTGAGCAGTGATAGCCAAATTGCTTTACAAATATAAGCCTAATTTTAAGGTTAATAAAACGTTATTCACAAATTAGCATTTGCCGACACTTTTAAATTGGAAAACAAACTTTTTTTACTACTGTGCAACATACATTTAGTTAGACGGTAAGTAATACCCGAAATGAACGCAGAAATGAGATTTATTCCTTAAACCATAACACCTCTTTTTTTAATCGGCTAAATGAATATAAAACGGTGCAGACCAAAAAAATTAGTTTCTTTTCGGTAAACGTAACATGCGTTTATCTAAATTCAGTATAGTGGCCTAGAATTGTGTTGAAAGGTACCACCATAATTGTATGAGATATTGTGTATGTGACAAACTTAACTGAGAGCAGTTCGTGCAAACTTACAACATCCAAACTCATGGGTTTTAGTTGGAGATAAATTGCCCATGTGAAAATTGAGGTGTGTTAAGATTAAGATGAAAATTCAGGGACATCTAGCAAATACGGAGAGGGTATCTATTATTTAAGATTTTTAACCTTGAAAAATCAATTGATTAAATAGAAAGACACTCGTTCATGGACAAAATCGGGGATTTAGAGGGTGGGAAGTGTATAAAAACACAGAAACGGGCCTAAGAGGTAACGTTGTTCAAACATCAGTAGAGACCACAGTGTTTCCAGTTAAACACTTTTCACTAGAGGTGTACGCAATCGAAAATTGATGGCCAGTTACTACTGATTTTGTCGCCACAGACACCAGATCATTGAACGTTCTTAGCCCAAACTGAAAAGTAGGTTTGGAGAATAAACTAAAGCTTCAGTTGTAATAGTTCTCTTTCTACATACAAATGATACCACTGTCTGCTTGATACTCCTTCTTTAATCCATGCAGCCACTTCAAAGGCCGCGAGTTAAACTAAAACCAGCTATTCTTAAAAATATTGGTTTTCACAAAAAACAAATTTTACCAAATAGAAAAAATTAAACTGTGCTATTTTATTTGTAATCTCATCCATTGATATCTGATTTAGTTCCTAAATATAAATTATCACAATATTTAATAGGCCACAGAGTCGATTGTAGGGGATACCGCTTGTTTAATTTCCAAAATGTATGCAACTACAAATTCTTTTTTAGTCTCTAAGTTACAGCACAGCTATTTTATATAGCAATACTCATGATGACCTAGGCAAAGGCAGTGATATAATCCATCCGGTTAAAATTTTCATGGCACCATTGTTAAGCAGAAAAACAAAGCCTTGAAGTGCATTAAAAGCTTGTGTATTTAGCACAAAATTGATTATTTCAATTACCGATTTGATCAACAGCTTTCACACTTGATGCCATCTCTGACAGACGTCAGATCTGTGCGCAACATGAACGATATGTATCATTTAACATCTCTAAATGCTATTTATCAGTCTAAAATTGATTTTAAGATCGAAAAATATTTTGACTAAGCTTTGCCACAAGATGCAGAAGTATTTTATTGTAAATGCATTGCTTACACAATTTAACTGTGTCAAATCTACAAAAAAAAACCACTCAAAAAATACTGGTTAGGATTTTCAATAAAACTCAACTACAATAAAATGCGATTAACAGCCATTAAAACGCAAGCAATTTGGTTTAGCCTCGGACCCAAATTCAGAAAGATTAAGGCTGCAGCTAAGCGGTCATTCTTTCACCTACCCACGTGCTACAATGCTCATCTTGGTGGCAATATAACGAGGGAACGTTAGTTTAAAGTACCGCCAGTAATCTCAGCTTATTGCAACACATCAAAATAAAAGCAAACATTGGTTCATAGTAGACTGGTATTTTAGCAAACAATACGATTGTCTTGAGGGACGTTTGTGAATTCGCACATTCGACAATTGTAACTCTCATTTAAAACACCAAAACTTCGATTAATGGAAGATACTAGACAAATGTAATGTTGCAGTGCTTATTTGGGTTACACCTCAACTTGATTAATTGCGCTTGATAACGGACTTGATTACATGGTTTAACGGCAGATGCCATTTCTGACAGACATAACGTTTGTGTGCAACCTCAACTCCGGGCCTTAAAAAAACCTGTCTGCATACAGATTCCAATTCAAATTAATTAAAACAAAAAATAATAGTTTGGCTGAAATTTGGCACAAGATAAACCGACTTATTTAATGGTACAAAAATGTTTAACACTATTTTAAAATGTTAAATCAACTAACGAGAACCCTTTAGAATATACTGACTTATTCATTCAATGAAGCTAATACGAAAAAGATCATGAGTTAAAACCTTGAAGAGGTAAAGTATTTGCATAACTTTGGATCCAAATTCATAAAATTAACGAGCACTGGTGAATAGTGTTGCTGAATTCTTTTTATTCATGGACCTAGAAAATACATTGTTTGTCCTATTTGCCATAAAATGAAACCAAACCTAATTTCCAGTACTGAAAATAGTTAGGGGTAGTTTAAAGATGAGCCAGTAATCTTGGCTTTCTGAGACAAATCAAAACAAAACTGAACACAAGTTCTAACTAGACTGGTGGTTTAGCAAACAATAGGATTAACTTGAGTGACTTTTGTCATATTGTACATGCGATAGTTGTAACCTTGATTGTTAGATAAAACATATTTATGCAGTTACTAAGTTCGCTAGCATAAAATATACAAAAAAGGAATCCTCAGGAAAATGTCACTTAACAGTAAGTTTGCATTTCCATCTATATCTGCGCATAAGTTGAATGCACCAAAATCTCTGCAATCACTCAGTTACACCGGCTAGATAATGGTGAAAAATTCATGAAGCCAGTTTCTGCAAGAAATTAATCAAAAACCATGGCCCAGCAAAAGGGCGCACATACAATATTAACATACTTATTAAATAAGGGTGTGGGGCTGAATACATTTGCTGCTCATTTGGCAGCCAAATATTAATCCGTTGTTACACAACCGCAAAAATCAGGGTGTGCATTCATGCTATTGACTCAGTTTTTGAACACTGTTATAATAATTTAAATGAATATATTTTGAATAAATCCTAGAACTTTCTGGTAGTTATTGCAATATTTGAAAATATTCATTTGTGTAGTTTCCGGCACATTAGCATAGGCCAATTGCTGTACTAGTTATTTCCTGAGGCGTTTAATTGAGTTGGAAATTCAAGAAGCTTCCCCGAAGTGGTTCTAATGTTGTTTTTTGTAATCTAGACATTTTTCCATCACAATTAAGAACTTAAAAACCTGACAGTTCAGTTTGGTTACTCTGATTCTAGAAGAATAAAACTTTTCTTGCAAGAGACTCGTTTTTTCTAGCTCGAATAGCTACAGGGGTATTTTGAAAGACGTGGTTGGTCAAGAATTGGCAGTAGATAGCATCGAGTTTTGGAAATTGATGTTTTATAGACAACCAAAACAGTCTGACACTGTAAAAAGACGTATGGCGTTATTTGAGCAGTAAACTTGTGTTTGACTAATGCTAAATTTAATCATGTAAAGTTAATTTTTTTAATGCCAGGGGAGTGGAAAATGATTTACGGCCATGGGGCATACACGGCTATTTATCTAGCTGACGATCATTTAATTTGACCACGGTTCAGTTGACACAGTTTGTCAGCAAAGAACTTTTTATTGATGCAATGGAATCATGTTCTAGTCCAAAAGAATCAGAATTTTTTAAAATGTTTTTAATGGTGTTTTGCACGAATGCTACCACGGTAGTAGAATATTAATGCTGAAATGGGTTCCGCCGGTACAAACAAGTGAGCCCAGCCAGACAAGAAACATTTAGTAAAACTCTAACGAGTTTAAAACTAACATTGTCCGGAAATTTGACCTTCATTATGCAATATATTTTTTCATACAGAACCCAAGAAAGCCCACTTTTTGAATGTGTGTGTACACTTAGGGTCGTGTTTATAGCACTCTAATTCAAGTGTGCATGTGATTTTTTTACGACATTCTAACTTTCTCCTATGAAAACAGTGTTAAAAACCTTAAACTAATCGGTGTCAATTTATTTGAGAGTTGTGCTGCTTGAACGACCAGCTGCATTAGGCCAAAGCAGGACAGGTCCACTCTATCAGCCATGGAGGACAAAATAATTTATGCAGTTTTTACTGTGCAAATCTGCTAACAAGAGCTGGATGTAGAACCCTTTTCAAAAATTTGTATACTAATTCTAGTTGAGACTGAAATAAAGCAAATTATTTACTTGAAAAATAATAGTTAATGAAACATCAGGTGATTTTACTGATATCACACCGGTAAATAAAGTAATTTGGAATTACTATGATGTAGTGCATAGACATGGAAAGTCAACAGCAAAAACACGGTGTCAGGGCCTAAATGTTATAATAAATGAGGTGTACCAACATCGATAATTTCATGACCGAGAAAGAAGGAGTTAGGAACACTAGGCAAAGATTAATTCAAGTGTTCAGATTTGTAGAAATGTCATGATACTTGCTTGAATGATAAGTAACATACACGCACCCAACGACTTGTGCCAATATTAAGGTTCCAACCTCCTGATCGTATACTTAACTAAAGTGGATCATGTTTAATTCCCTTTTCGGACACTCAGAACTCCTTTTCACGGGCTAAGCGATTTTCGCCTGCTTTGTCAGCAGCCTTTGACGAATTGTAGACACAAACGACCCGCCGCAGTCCATGCACCTCGCGTCTCAAAATTATGCCCGAAATAAAAAAACAAGAAAAAATAATCCATTAGGTAAAAAAGCCAACTGTTTTACATTGTATATGAAATGCGCTTCACTCACTTCAATAAATAACATGAATATTTTATTGCTGCAGTCCAAATTAATCCACAGCACACAAAAATTTAATGAGGGGCTAGTTGGCATAGAAATGATCACTAAAAAAGAGACAATAAAACTGTCTGGTCTAGATTAGGTTTGCTTGATTTATGACCGTGGTAGGCGGTCACGTGGACGGCGATTAAACGCCACAAACTCCTGTCTGGTAGAAGTTAAACTTTTTCTAGCCACATGCTCCAATGACACCTCAGTTAACAATTTAATCATCATTACACATTCCCCCACGTTCTGATATTCTCCAACAGTCTGAATTTGTAAAATTCCTTCTAATTTCTCATCCAGTTTTAACGTTGAACAAATACAAGATTTAGGGTGTTGCGTACGCGTCCTGTTTTCGCTTTATGCATCACTGTAAATATGAATGTGTACTGTGAAATCAAAAGTGTTCGACGAAATACAAAGGATGCATTCCGAATGTCCAACTTGCAGTTGACTGCGAATATTTAGTAGTATTTTGCTTCTAATTACCTTTTTTTGGAAGGAACGCAAGACTCTGGTTTCTGCTCAAGCTAGTATAAGTGAAAATGACATAAATATATTCTGTGACAGAACTTTATAGACCTTGAAGAACACTCACTGCTATAGATGCTATAAATTCGCAAGTAAGTTCATAGTACTGGTAACGTATTCCACAGTAACACTTTTCAAATTGCATGGCTGATTTCACTTGGCACATTGGGTTTGCAAACTTCACTAGGCTTGCATTCATAATCGACTTAATTGTTGCTGTAAATATGTATAAAAAGAATGGGGTTACAAGTCTCAGTATTTGTAAAACAGACACAAAAATTTATTACATGAAAGCGTCCTTGGTGGGATCCACCCTCCCTTTCAGATCAACACTACAACTTAATAGACTGGCTAAAATAAATTCATGATAATTTGAGTAATCAAAAAAGTCGTCTTGCTGTAACTTTCACAGCGATAACATTCAATGATTGGAAGGTGACTTGCGTGTTCTGTAAAGTGGCATTTTACTGGTGTCTAAGGGTACCAAACCGTGTGGCAGTCCCCAGGAGTCAAGTAGTAGTGAACTAATTATAAATCCACACTTTTCCACTACAAAAAATGAATGCAATGAATTGTTATATCGAAACGATTGCACTTGTTTTAATATATTACTCCAGTTGTTTAGTAAGATCTCAACATCAGGGTGCTGGCTTTGGACTATCCAGCTTGTTGAAGCAAAGGATTACTCGGCACTTGTTCTGTCACACATGGGACTTTAAATACAGAAGGATTTCGAGAAAATTAAAATTACTGCCAATGACTACTACTTAACCGTTGATTTGAGCCGGAAGTTCATGCTTTTATACGAAACCTTAATGCGCGAATTCACGACTCACTTGTTTTTCGTCATTTCATTTATGTTAGTCAACGAATCATACCTCATTCAACTAAATGAGGCAATTCTAATTCAAAGACATGATTTAAAGCTAATTTGTATGCTGATAAATTAACACTTATATGCTCTGGCAACCACATACCTTCAAGGCGTAAAACTGTCTTGAAGCTGTATCGAAGGACTGATCTAGTTTTCTGTCCTTCGATGCACCAGTACAAAGGCACAAAGAAAGAGCCATCTACCAACTTAATGGTGCCTCTGTTCTAGAATCATTAGCCCAAGGACTAATCCATTTAATCCAATTTCGCTTCCTTAAATGTCGTTTTGGTAAATGCTGCTATGGGCAGATTTAAAATGTCAAGGGCAGAAAATAGCTTCAAACTTAAGTTAACGCAAGCACGTATCAATTACTGGACATCACAACAATAGTTGAAGCAAACAGTACTACGCTCACTTGTCAAGACATTTCAAACGTATCTGCAACAATTCATCTGGAATGTGTTCTGTAGAGCTTTAATTCAAGTTGTACTGCTTAAAGTGGTTAATTTGGCACCTCGCACAAAAAGTTTGAAATATTTTTGTAAGTTATGGCAGATGTCGTTTTGGGTGCGTAATCGAGCTAGTAAAACTTAAGTAAAGATTTGTGTTCGGTTTTAGAGTTCTGAAGCGCAATCAGAGGTTCTAATATCATCTCGATGGTGTATTCAGTTTGACTCTAAAATAGGAAAATGTTCGCGATAGTAAAAAATTACTTTACCGTGTCAAGCAAGTATTTAAGGAAATCGCAATGTGTACAGGTTTCTAAGCGGCTATACTGAGCTTTTTTTACGTTGAACTCTAATATATTGCAAATCGGTTAAATCTGAAAAACCTAAGACATGTTCTCGAGCAAAAATAATTGGCGTTTTTTAGTTAAAAAAGTACTTTCTCCAGAAATTTATTAAAAATAAGTGCATTTTAATTAAGCCTGCTAAAATATGGATTTTATAAGGCCGACCTTTGAATTGCCATTTTATGTTTTAATGTTATGCTGTTAAGAGCAAAGCTTAACAATCTGACCAATTTTTTTTCATAAATTAACACATGCGTATATGCTACTTATATTTTTCTAGCAATATTACAGCATGCTCTTTGGACCATCGGATATAAGTTGAAAAATCTGTGTTCTTTTTAAAATCACACTTTGTTATTTTCCAGGGTTTTAAACTCGCTGGATGCAAACTTCACAGGCACCATCTTGCCTTTCTAGCTAGACCAAATCTAGGTCAGTTCAAGGTTACTGGTTTACAGTTTTACATGCAAGTAAATATTATGTATTTATAAACTCAAAGCTGTTTTGTGGATAAAGCTTTGAAATAAACAAGATTTAAGAGGGTTGTTTTTACCTCATATTTAAAAATAACTCTTCTTTGATGAGAAAGTAACTGCTTTACTACAGAAATTACTATATTGGGCACAAGGCATTAGAAATGCAACCATTTATCCTGGAGAATAAATGGTTTCTAGTAAAGTTATTCTATTTAAAATTGTAACTCAGTATTTGTTGCCATAAGTTTTACTGTTATTCCTACGTTTCTTGAAAAACCTTGCCCACATCCTCGTGCGTACTTTGCCCCCACATTGAGCAACTCTTTGCTTCATGTCATGCGATTCACTTCCCAACACACGTTAAGTCTTAAATTAAATAACAAAAATGTAGGATTATGACTAGAGTACATTCCTGTGATTCACACCAATGACTTGTTTGCCAAAAGCACGTGAATGCTTTGACCATGATTAAAAACTTAGTGGGTTTTATAAAGCAATCAAGGCTTTTGCTGTTTGTTTTAGTAAACCTTAAACCTTAATTTTCCCTTGACTTTTAAATATTTCCACACTTTTTAAGTAATGTTTTTAAATAGCTTTTGAGTTACACTAGGCATGGTGCTGTGTGTGCCGTTTTATTAAACGTATTTCACTTGACAGAGACAGTGTACAACCTGAGTCACTTTACCTGTTCGACTGAATCAGTGCGAAATAATTGAGACGGGGCACAGATCGCAATTACACATTGAGTTAAAAACCGAACGAGAACAACTTTATGGCTTTCAGATTTGAGTCAGATACGGCGGGGACTTAAAGGATATTAAAATGTATTTACGAAACGAAGAATGTCCAGCAGTGTGGTCACATGTTCTGGCAAATTCCGTTGTGCTTACTGCCCAAATAAAGTGATCTTAGCGACTGTGGAAAATGATTTAAAGATTCAAGTCGTTAAAGTCGAGATTTGGTTGAATGCTAATTTGGTATCAAAACAAATTAGAGACTAAGTTTATTGTGTTAAGACATCTTTAATTTCTGAAGATTGGAGAGATCTATTAGAGTTTACGGCATTACATTATTTTATAACATTTTTGAGGCGTCTATTTTCGAAATATTCTCCATAACGAACTCGGAAACACAATGTGTTCGTTTTAAAATGTTGTTGATGTTTTTATGTTCTCAAGCATTCATAATCTTAACCACTAATACTTACACTAAAGCTCATACCCGAAGATGTAAAGCCAGGTTTCTAGGGTAGTAATTTAAAGCGTGTGTAATTTGGCCATCATGCTCTAGCTACCAATAAAAATTAATTTGATGATGCCGCCAGTGTAAGTATTTCACGTTGCTGAAAACGATAACTTAGCATTTTAGAATCACCACGCCTATTATCGAAGATATTGTAAATATTACCTTCAGAGGTAATGTGTTAAGGTTACACACATGCGACAGGCCAGTTTTGTTGTTTTGTCAGTAACAGCACACGCTAGTAAAAAACCCAAAGCCCACGAAGATTTTGTAGGAAAAATGGACGTTTTTTTCCAGCCGCGCAAAACTACTTAGGAGAACAAGCTGGAGCCACAGATCAATGTTAACAGGGCAGGTAAAGTGAACGGTACTGTATAAAAAGCACGAAGAAGAACAGCCGTGATAGCAGCACGAGGCAGGAAGAAAAGAGGACAATTGGGTCACATAGTGACAGACCTAAAATACATGCTGCTCTTATATACCATGAGGTAAAACTAGGCTAAAGTTGGGCCGAACTAAATGTGGATCTTGTCTAAGTAATCGAGTGATTGGGTATTTTACTGTAGTGCATTCTTAACTGGCTGATGCTCCTGCACGAAAGCAGGCGTGGTTTTGGAAAATAGAGATTGTGTGAGTTTGTGTTACTATTTCCACGATTTGACTTTAAAAAAGCATGCAGTGCACGAAACCCCATGGGATGCTGCTATTTATTTCACAAAAATCTGAACTTGAAATTTGATTAGCACACGTGCTCTTTAGGGCTAATGGCACCCATCAGCATCTTTGTGTAGCAAAATATTTAAGAAAAGTATATTACTATAAATAGCAGTGTCTTTTGATATATTGTGGTTTCGTTTCAATTCAAATAACAATTTATCATTCACTTAAAACTCTACTTTACAACCATGTTGGAATTTGTCATTGTAATTTACAAATATTCAACTCTGAGGTCAGGCGTGTATGAATGGGTGAACTATTGTATACTTAAAACAGCATTTTGTTTTAATGGAGAAATATTAAGTCATAACTTTTCTGCCACCAAATCTGGGGTTATAAAGCAGTGTCCTTTTGTCATTTTACGATCTTTTGTACTTTATTATATAGACATTCGCCAACGCTGATATCTCGATTGCACAGACCAAGGCTAGGCAATTATCCGGTTTTCCGAATTTATGTTCATGGTAAGTTATTTTTCTTCGAGCCATGACCTCAAAAACTGTAAAGGTACACAGCCATCCGAAGCGCCTTGAAACGTCCGAATGAAAACTGAATTCTGGATCCTGATTTTTTAGTACTCTGACCGTTTGAGCATTATTTAGAAAGCATTCCGTTTTGCTTTTGTATCAGTTATTAAAAAGCGTGCAATATGTACACGCTACTGACTTCCAATGTACCAAATAAAAAAAAACGGAAATATAATTTAGTCAGTAGAAATGACTTGTTGATTAAAGTCCTATCAATCAGATAACAAACCACAGATTTCTACAGCTACATATTCCCTTTGGAGTTGCAGAATAATTTCGCGAAAATAACCAAGGCGGTTTGCATTATTAGTAATTGTTTTGCAAATTACAATCGCCTATTTAAGGAACCATTGTTGTGGTGTGATAGGTAGGACCTTGGGTAACTAATGGACGAATAATTATGAACAGGCCGGCATTCCAGCCCGCGGAGTTCCTTTTAGTTTACATTCTTAAGGATCCTATTTCCTGTTATACATTTTACCTATTTAGTGTTTTCCGTTTGCTGTTCACAGTTTTAGAGGTGTAAAGAAGACGCTGTGATGTAGGCCTTAGACCTGTTCGAATGTAGCAGTAAAAAAATACTAATTTTGTGCAAAATAAATAGAGCGCGGTGACTGGATTAGTAGAAATACAGGAGTCTCAGTCTTTGTTCCAAAGCACTCTAACACAATCGAGGTGTTAGTAAATTATCTGCTCATTTTACTGCGATTCCTATGAGATAAACGTATTGCTAAGTTGGCTTGCCACAGGTTGCCCCATCTGATGATGGGTTACATGGTTCAGATAAAAATGAAACGGATCAAAGTAACCGCTTCACTTCTTTTTCTTTTTCGCCAAACTTTATTCTCAGTTTGCAGGTTCGCAACCAGCTCGTAAAAACGTGTGAAAATGCATTGGCCACGCCGTAGGTAAATTTAAACGACATACAACTACCAGAAGGATAAAAACGTGTCATATTAGTGATGAAAATGTCCTTGGTTTCTATTGGTGACTCATTCCTGCTGTACTCTAGGGATTAATCTGTCGCCAAGCCAAAAACAAAAACCGTAAATTGTACTGTTGTTGTAGAGATGAAATTTTATTGGCTTTCAAGATTTTCAACCAACTTTGACAATTTGAAATTTTAGAATTTAAAATCAACCATCACAGCCAGTGTTGATACTGTATATCGATTCTGTTCCTTTCTGGGCATTAACATATTATGCATTTGCTGCTCATAAAAGTGATAAGCAACATATTTTGCTTGTTTTGTGGGGCAGTAGTACAAATATCAGCTACATAAAGTTACGTGGCTAGAGTACCAGACCACATTCAAGTGTCTACTCACTGGGTTATTGGAATATCTTGCTTACTTGCAATCTCTGAATGGTAATAGTGTTACTGCGTTGTCCCAGTAACTAAAGACATGCCAGAAAATAATTCAGTCGCCAAATGCACCAGCGTACAAGCAAAAAAATTGTGGGAAGAGCTGTAGCTGTCCCAACTAAAGACTAAACAGGAGCATCCAAGACGCCCACTTAAACACGTTTTTGGTGCCTTCGGCGAGTCTAAATTTGGATGTATTAAGATGGATTAGGCGGACTAAGAGAGGTTGATTTCGGATGAGGAATTCGTTCAGATGGACTCTACCGTAAGAAATAATACACATTTCTTAATATTTCAGGGAGCTTAAAGTCCTGAAAAATGTTCATTTGCCTAGATGATCCAGTATCACAAATTGCTAGTAGGGAACAAAAAAACGATTTGCATGTTATAAATTTTAGAGTGCAAGTAAAATGTATCTGCAGCCGCTGCAGAGACGATGATTCTTTTGGAGTCATTCGTTTTTAATGCAAAAACCGTTGCTGCAGAAAGCTTTAGAAAAGACGTTTTAAAAATGCGACGATTGGTAATGGAAAAAAAACCTGTTTATCTCGCTTCGTAATGCATTCAACTTAATGTATTCTTATAATGCCTAGATTGAAAGTCATTCTGGTTATAAACAAAGAACAACTTCAAGTGAGCTACGTCAGCTTAATTATTGGATGTGTACACGTGTAGGCATTAGCGCAACAGGACGTGGATTTACCGATTTGCTTCCCTGACTACTTATGCACACTTCAAATCATCCTGTTTACATGTTAGTAACTTAAAAAAACAGATTAAAACTTTACGAAGGTCTGGCATATAAAGACTACTCTTCAAACTGCTTTATCATAGTTAATACCCTGTGGAGATTAAACCAAAGTAAATAAGGTTTAAGTCATAACTTTTTCTATCTAATTCTAGTGTTAACTGCCAAAATTCTTCATGACTTAACCAAATTACAAACCAACAAAGAAATAATTTAATGAACGAGAAGCGTGAACTTCCAAGGTATGCCATCATTTATCATTGCTCAAAAATTTTAGAGACTTTAAAAGAGAACATTTTATGAAAAATGGACGTCAGTTTATTCTTAGAGAACTGTGGCACACTTTTTAATAAAATCTACATCATGAACAAACCATTATGTTTAGGAAATCTTAAATGCTTTTTCGAAATATACACTGCATATTATGATGACGTCAAATATTCTTTTGACTACTGCATCCTGTTTGTACTCCAAAATTACAGCGTTGGTTAATAGTTCAATTTAAAAGTGGTAGTAAACGCTTTCAAAAACTTAATTTTTTTAAGTGGCAGGTAGTGTTCAGTTGTTAATTTGTGCCTAGATTCCTGAACGTTAAGAGGTTCAGTTTAAGGGTTTCAAGCAGGCTGGTTTAATAGCACATTTACATCAAAAAACAAATGTGCAAAATGCGCACATAATGTTTTACTTTTTAGTGCATTTGACTGCAGGCAACTTTTTTTGCTATTAATGGGTTATTAGCCATATCAGATTCTTTAGTTTTGGTGCAGTCACCAGGGCAGACCTATTAACCTCATTTGATTTCCCAAATGAGCACGTCATGTAGACCGAATGTGTCAGTGCCACTACACACAGAGTTAGCAATTTTACTGTGGCACTCCACATTCCCCTCCAGGTATTCACACAACATTTCGGCAGACAGTGTTTCACAAAGCAAGGTATGGATGGCAAATGCGGCGGAATTTCTCGATTCACACAGAAATGCTTATATTGTTGATTGCCTGAATTTTAGATAAATCTGGTTATTGAAATCCCTGTCTATGTAGTTAACTGGCATTAATTTATCACTCACGTATTCCGTTAATGGACCCTATTGTCAACTGTGATATATCCCCTTCATAAGTTAAGTGTAGTGGCAAATTTTCATTTTTTACTTAAAACCATATTGTGTGCCGGTACCTAGGTATATTTTTAAACAAAATATGACCAATCTGGCCTCATCGCGTCCGGAAGTGCATCACAGAAAAGCCAGTTAGAATATTAGTGACATTAGCTGTAATCATGTCTTTTTGGTTCAAATAGGCTAAAATGAAATGAAATATGGTCTAAAAGATGTTAAGTTATGCTTTAAAAAAATATAATTTTTCTGACACCCCGTTTTTACGAACTATTTATGATTTCTTTTAATCCCTAGGCACACTCGGAGCATAGGCTATTTGCCTAGTTTTACCATTTACAGCACTTAAAACGTGCTTAAAATTGTGTGAAGATACTCGAAACGTGAAATGCCCTTTTAAGGCATCGTGGACTTTAATAATGTGAGGCGTCGATTGTATTGTTAAATGAGAATAAGACAAATGTAAAGTTAAAATATATAACAGCTGGACGTCAAACGGGAGCAAGGTGAAGAAGGAATGACAAATAACTGTCACTGATAGCAAAATGTAAGACTAAAGTCTTATTGAGGCAGAATTGGCTGCTTGTGGGGACGTTTTACATGAATATCTGGCTTCTTTACGCTTCCACCAAATGACATCTTTGAAAAACAAATGTGCCTTTGATTTTTCATATGTTTTGAGCAAATTAAAACACTAATTTAGCCAGCATTGTGTAGCAGGGAAACAGTCGTGATAAACCATGCCAGTGTCAACAGACAGAGGCCGATTGAAGGCAAACAAGCAGCATGTAATCATCGCCTATTCCAGCAATTGCGAATGACACCTGACCAGAAAAAAGTGCATTAAACAATGGCTTAAACATTTCCTGGCCTTAAAGCATACTTAGATGCATTACCTAAATGACAAATCTAGAATGGGTTCTATCACGTGGACTGCTTCGGGATTTTAATGCTTACTTAAAACTAATAAAGGTTTTGGGAATTTTATCACTTACTCTGTACAGATAAAAGCATTTGGTGGTGCCTTTAATTCAAAGTAATTAATTTTAATGTAACTTTTAGGCATCAAAACGATTAATTAGCTTCATTTTGGCTAGATTTGTGTTGTGGAAAGGCTTTTCCATAAAAAAAACATAGACTTTCGTAATTCAATATGTTAATTTTAACTTTTTTTTACGTTAAATGTTTAACATTTTATTTAAAAATGATAATAAATTACAATGTGAAATTTAGGATCTTCTTTATGGGCTTTTAAGTAGCGTTCTTTGTTGTTTGCTACCGTAAATTCACTTGATAATAACAAAGGGGCTTAATTAAGATCATTCCTTGACCATGTGCTCAGTACCTACAAGCATTCTGAAAATTCATTCTCAGTATGAAATTTAAATATTTGCCACTGGTGTGTTTATCTTCTAATTGAGCTTATTTGATTCCTAATCTGCTACTTGTTGAGTTTCGCCTTGTAATGTAATTTGATAAGTGAACACATAAAAACGTTAGCCATGACAACTGCATATTCAACTGTTGAAACATACATGCCACAGTTTGGTAGTCAAGGCTTTTGCACTTGGATCTCACAAGTTACAATGTATGCCATTAAGGTGGGGTGCAAACACACTGTCAGGGTGTATTAATCAAAAGTTTTGTTCAGCAACCAAGGTTCCTGCCTGGGTTTCTCACTAATGCCTAATTTTCATTCCTCTTTTGTGATAGACTACCATTGTTTATTAAAAGCGATACAATTCGCACTTATTGGTCCAATTCGATAAAAATATTGCTTCATTTAAGGGCAGTTTTTGCTAAAGTATTTAATATTGTTTTAACTTGCATCGTCGGTTTGATATTAATTAGCAAAAAGATCCATCGTGTATTTGGATATCTAACTGTGCCCTTTTTTACAATACTATATTGATATCAGTTCGTCTTGAAATTTTGAGCTACTACAAATGTCGGGAACACTTTTTAGCTTAATGCACACATGTGCACTGAAGGGAAAAATGTGATTACCGTATGTCCCTGGCAATTTGATTAAGATGCTGCATAATTCGACATGTTTTACCAATTTCGTCACTGTCACAAGTTTCCCGTGCAAATAGTGAAATTTATTGTAAGATCACACAGAACGATGGACGAAAATTCCTTATCCTGTGGTCAAATTGTGTTCTGGCAAAATAATGCAACTGGATTTGCTTCCACGTAAATAGGTTTAATTATTTATGACTCCATCGATGGCAGCTGCGGTCTAAGAAGGTAACAGAAGTGGATAATTTCAATTTTGCTGTTTACATCTCAAAAGTGAATGATCTGGCAATTAATTTTTTTCGGATCTCATTGCACACTGTGGTGGGTAAATTCCTAGCAACTATTAAGAGACAGGGAGCAGTGATGTTTTATTGTAGTCGAATGCGTTATATAGTAAACTTGTAGCAGAAGCCATTGTACTTGGTTTTTTAAACAAACTAAATATTTGGATTTATATCTCTTTTACTAATAAAAGGACCACGGCGGTATGCAATTGTACATTTAAATGCACCTGATAGTGACAAAGCAGGACGTCAGAAAAGCTCTTGGAGCCTTTTTCGAATGTTTTTCAGCAAATTACTGTCGATTTCTCCATATTAATTGAATGTTAGCTTTGGATTGAACACTCTAATTATTTAAGGGTTGATTTGTGGACAACCAACATTATTCTCGATTCAAATGTTTATTGCAAAACCTAATTTATGAAGAAATTTTGGTATTCACGGGCGTCGAATCGAGAGGATAAAGCCGACTATGGACTTAAAAGTACAGAATAATGGTCACGAGCCAAGTTCGTCGTATCCAATTAGCGATTTATTTTCAGGCGCATTTGGTGCTGTGACAGTAGAGTTCATTGGAATTAATTAGACTGATACCAAAAGTGTGGTTTTAGTGTACAAAGGCTCATTGTTAGTGCTTAAGTTGCATGATGACAGCGTTTGTGAGATTTTTTTCCTCAAAATTACAATATATCACAATGGTTTTACTTGAGAAAACACGTCGATACTTGCTCTTCGATGTTTCCTTTTCATGAGAATTCTTTAACACATCTGAAGTCGCTTAATAAAGAATCATGTTTTATGACAAATTACCTTAATATTTACAATGGTTAACAGTTTTCCCCTTCTTATGCGAAAAGTATTTTAACAAATGTCAAAATTATTTAACTTTTGCAACCAATATGAACCATTTTTTTTTAAAAAAAACTACATTTTTGGTTTGAAATGCCACTTTAAACGCTGAGATGCCTAAATTTTCCACAAAAAATAGAATCATCTTGGATAATTGGTAAAAGTCACTTTGCTTTTCCATTGTGACAGGCTCAATAATGAGTAAACAATGTCATTGAAGTGGCCTGCTGTAGAAAAATTGAAGAAGACAGCGACTCAGTCTTCTCCTCATTCCACACGCAACAGTTTGCATCTGCGAGCGTAATTTAAAAAAAAGGATTAAATATTGACGCATTCGCTACAGTATCACCTATCTGATTATGACAACATGGGTGTTTAGTACGTGGGTAATATCCAAATGAAGGAACCAGACATCAGTAGCATTTCCGTTTAATGAGTAATAATTTAGTCATTCCATTGGTAAGCATTTGAGTTTAATATAGTACATGAGGTGACTCTCACTAGTATGTCTAGGAGAAAAAAATTACCGAATAACACTTGTTACATATATTTAGCTGAAACTATATACATTACTTGATAATTAGCATTTTCAGGTGATGTATTGAGCGTGGGAAACGGAAATTTAAGGGCTCTATTAATGTCCCTCTCCTGGCTAATTTTAGCACAGGTTTGTGAGAAGGCAACCTATGATTTTCCCGTCACTACACGAAATAACTCATCCCTACGTGGTAGAAAATGTGGTCGTCCTGCTGTGTGATTCCTCTCTGATGGCATAAATCTTGCAGCAAACTTTCGGTGAACGCGCGTAAGTGAAACTTGTTAACGAGTTGATCTGGCGTCAATAACTATTGAATGGACTTGCCAACCGATAACGCCCACTCACACCCATAAAAACACACTTGGCTGGCCTTCCGCTACTCAGCCATCGTATCCGCTGTCGCATGTCAAGCCTCTGTTCTCGGTTTGTTATGGGTTGTAGAGTAATACAGACACGCCACTGCATTTAGTGACCTTACCGACTGGTAATTTCGTCCGAAGTTTTAAAAACCCTCTCTTCCATCAACAATTAGTGACCCTATGGCTGTAGGTTCCTCCTTGACAACGTCATATCAGTCAATGTCTCTGTACGATTCCAATGCCTGAGTGTGAAGTCTCCTTTTCACAATCTCCTGATTACTCACAAGTTCTCGATGTATTTATAGGTGGTTGCTCTGTTATTTACAGATGTTACTGCTCTAGGTTATTTTTTTTCCTGAAGCAATTTATCCGAAAACGTCTATGGTAAGTTTAAAGATGTTATCCTCAAATGCAAACCAGCTCAAACAAGACCCGTTTTTGGCACCGCCTTTTTGCTATAGAACAGAGAGATTGGTCTCCCTTTCAACTCCTACATATACCACTGCTTTCATGCCCTCTGAGACCACCCGGGGTTTCATGGGGGCAGCATGTTGACGGGCGATTTGCATTCCTGGGAATGAAGGCTAAGAGAGTAGCTAATTAACTGATAACTGCCAAGTTTAGTCCGATTCAACTTTCAAACCCGGTAGGCCGAATAATAATAAACCAAGCTGGATCTACTTAATGTCGGGAAATCAACTAATTTGGATCATCTTTGCAATTTAGTCACTAAGCTTTCTTGTGCACAAGATCGTTCTGAAGTTAGTTTGCAAATTTTGTTAACACAAAGTGAAGAAAATAAATTTTGCAATATCTAACCAATGATAGCCGTTTATTTTCTTGTGCTGCTTTTCACAAACCGGCGACTTGAGTTTAAGAGGGTAAATAAGATGCAGCCCTGGTTGAAATCGTTTGACATTGCAAAGCACCTGACTGATTGAGCGATTTTGAATTTAATTCGCAAACGCAAATCTTCTGAGAGTTGAATGCACTTTGGATCTGAAATTATTAAATCCTTTGTAAGAAACATAACTTATTTTAATTGGAATGTTAGTTTGCAAAATATGTGATTACAAAGCATACAACGACAAGTTACAAGTCCTGTTTAGTCAAGTAACTTTATAAATAACTTTTCACATTGTACTAGACAGCATTGAGCTTATTGGCGTTTCGCTCTTGAGTGTGGTGTTTAAAGGTATTTAAGAATGATGCAGCGAGATTCGAATGTCGTAGGTGCTCGATAAATCTAGCTGAGAGAACATTTCTAAAATTCAGTACCTAATTCAGATCTGAAAGGACTTAAATGCATTATTTGGAAATGAAAATTACTCTGGCTCTGTGAGTTTCCTATTTTCCGTGACAAATTACTTTGCGAGCAGTAGCTTTCGGATCGATGTTGACTTGTGTATCATAAAGAACTAGTATCCTTAAAATGTTTTTAATTTCTTTAGGCATACGTCCCACGGAATTTCTGGTTTGCTTGCGAATAAGGGAGACATCATTAGGATCCAAAGCTTTTGCTGAACCCAGAAAGCAGTTTCTGTTTTTCCTCCTTTAAAAAAACAATTTCTACTTTCATTTGAACCTCAGATGAAGCCAGTTTGTTTTTAGTGATAAAAAAAATGTTTAGACACCAAATAGCATTTAGATTTGTATAATCCCAATGCTCAGTAATGGGTCACTAACCCCACTACCAAATTCCAAGAGGAAATTATTTCTGTCTTATTAATAAAACTTTTATGCAGAAGTCTTGTCTATTTAGACATCGGTAATCTTCAACCTACCGCCTCACACGGTGCGGCAGGATTTCCGTAAAAACCACAAACACTAAAATTATGATAAATTAAAACATCCTCAGTGATAATGTTAATAAGCTAAATAATTTCACATTTGCAAGTGTTCTTTTGCGTTTTAAGTTTCCGTAATTTTCTGCACCAGTCGCGTGGGTTTTGCGCATGAGTATTTCTAGCAGCAAGATATTTTAACTGTTAAATGCAGCAAACATAGAATCGATTGGCAAGCAGCCCCGAATCAGTGATTGGATTCTTCTGAAATACCAAAAGAGCAAATTTCTTTTGATTTAGCCTGCGTTTCTAGACCGAGTGAGGTGTGTCGCCACAGTTCTGTCCTGGAAAGTGCTCTCGCCTGCTACGGACTGCAGACTTTGGTCACGCACGCTCTGACCAAACCGATCCCGTCGTCTCTACGGCCGCCAATGCTGCTCCAATTTCGCAGACACCCTAGTCTCCAACACCTGGACACCACAGATGGGCATGACTCACACAAACACGTGCCCGGAGGAAACCATAACGGTCTCACCATCGGTCACACGTTGCTAGGTGCAATTTAATGATTCTGTGATGAGCTCGTGTGTGAGCAACGGCGGAACTGCACTGACCACATGTGCGCCTTTTTTTAACATGACCCATAAAAATTCAATCAAGTTGTCCTTTTAATTGCGAAATTTGTGTTGTTTTATTTTCTACTAATATATGTGAAAACTTGACAAAATGAGAATGAGTCTAATTTAGCGAATCTCGTAATCGACAATGCGAAAGATCTGTCTTAGAAGTCTGAGTGTTGCCGCTGTAATTATCGGAAAGTACTGCTTTTGCGCGTGTTTCTAACGGCAGCACGGTTTGAGAGGAAATACGCATGAGCCTCATGGCCCAATCAACTTGCTTCATTACGACTACAGAAAATTGAACTAATAGCTTACCGACAGAGCTGTTCTCCGCGTTATAGACATGTAGGAAAAAGAAGTATGAGTAATCGAACGATCAGCATAGTTCTTTCCTTTGTCAGATCGCATCTCTCCTGATTTATTGGACTTCTTAGGTTTAATGTAATATCATAGTGTTGAAATAGATTTTAAACCTTGTATTTTGGCACAGTCATTATTTATACATAATATTTTGAGGCTAAATTGCGATTGACTAAACTGCCAAGTACCAGCTGGCTGTTCTATTGGGCTATCCAGACAAGACTATATTTAAACTTACAACAGCAAATTTGGCGGAAAGCAATAACACAACTGCTTCACACTGATTTGACTACTCCCGGAACGGAGATTGAAGAATCAACTTTGTGGTATCTTTGGGCAGCATTAGGGCAAAAATATGCATGCTGAAATGTGACTCATTTGCAGGAAGTCCGAACAATGCGGCGCTCTGATTTATCATTAAATTACCGCCCTAAAGGAAGCGTCACCTACCAATTTGAGTTTTTGGGAATCAGAAGAAAATCGTTGACCAATTATCCAAGTAATTTTGCTTTAACGCACTGATTTAGGACAATCCTGGAGCTATTTAGATGGACTAAATTCAATCAGGTAAGAAACCCAACATCTGTACACAATCGTGGGAGCCCGTCGAGGGACATTTTGACTGTCCACATAAGCTCTTTACGTTGACTAAAAACGTAGAAATGCGACCATCTAGCTTTAAAAATATTTGCTTACTAAATCAGGTAGCGAGGAAAAAGGCACAAATTGCATTTTTCTTATAAAATAATTATTTTATTTATACGAAACGACCAATAGAACTTTGGCAAGAATAGGAAATCTGTTATCATAAACAATACATAGACAATGGAGCTCGTTTTATGTATTTGTACTATTACTTATTGGCCATTATTAAATTCGCAAACCATGTAAACTAAGTTAATATAAACCAAGGTTATTGAATAAAGAGTATTTGACTAAATTTGCGGATATCAAAACACACTGAATGTTTACGGCTGCAACAGAACAGTTTAGAAATATAAAGGCAGCGAAAGCTGGATGGTGTTAAAACGGACAGATACAATTGTGCCATTTCGGAAATAAATTTTGTATAACATTGTGATGCTTAAGGAGGGAAACCTGTAATGCAACGTCAAGTTAATGTTATAGTCGCTTCTGAGTTGAAATATTATAATTCCAGAAAGTGAATCATTTCCAATTTGTAAAGTACTCTGTAAACAGGATGGGCACTTTACGCGTAGGAAACAAACAACGTACAGAGAACTTTTGCCTTCTTCTAATTTAACTCAACTTGTCCCACAAAGAAATATTACCTCGCTTTTTGGCAAAATTATATTTCCTCAGGAATCGGCGGTCTTCTACAAAAAAACTGCACCACTTCGTGGTCAAAGTTTAAATGTCACATTTATGACTTCATTCCACTGCCTGTGTCAAGTAAGTAGCATGTGGTAGGCCGATTAGATGCACCGCTTAAGATTGATGATGCAAAAGACCAGCTAGTAAGCAAAAAAGCAAAAATAAGTTGCTTGATATTAATGGGGCATTTTCGGATTTTAATAGACTCAATTCCCTTGAAACTCCGATTAAAAACTGCTTATTTTAAGGTGAACTACAAATTTGTTGGGCTTTTCTCAGGAAACAAATTCTCGTGATTCATGAAATAAGATTTTTTGCAGTGTTGAAAACGGTTCCATTCTTGACTGAAACTACCAGTTGCAACAGTAACAAGAGCTTTTGACCGGTTCAATTCCTTTAATTAAAACCAGCACCAAATGGGTTAAGCGTGGTTTTTAATCAACAAAATAGCTCAGGGCTGGTTACTTTTGTGGTTGTCTCCCTATTTATTCGGATGACTATAGAGTTTTAGGACTGGTATAATCTCTACAGCCCACCATTTTTTTGGATTATGCAAAATGCATGTCATGTCAGTGCGCCTAGTTATGGTCGCATCTTAATTCGACTCCGAGGACATCTAATCCGTCAAAAATTCCAAAGCCTCATTCAATTTTGGACCAGAATATCTTGCCGAATCGTCTTTAATGTATCAACCTGCGTTGTAGTACAGTACAGCACTGAGAAATGCCCGTCATAGGCCTCAACATTGAAATCTTGGAAACCAGTTTTACCTTGAAAATTTCCTGCATTATTTTCTACTTTGTAAGGACGAATTTCGGAGAATTAATTTCTTGACCGTTGGCCGGTCATGCGGGTTGGCGTAAGGAATTTAGCAAGATGTTTAACTTAGCAGAAAATCTGTTACCTTTTGAACAAATTTATTCGAGCAGCATATCTTAGGGCCTTCTATAGTGTGCCTGCATTAACAACACTCAAGTAGTTGTCAAAATGTACTTGAAAACCCAGGTAGCTTTGCAGTAGATTTTTGTGTTTCAGTTATTTCAGTTTTTCTCAAATGCAGTTAAAAATACCGTCTTTCAAAGTCCTATTTGAGTAAGTTGATTCACTTGCATAGCGGAAGTGTACTAACCGACAAGGTGAAAAAAATTATGCAGCAAAAGCGGATACATCTGCCAATCGGAAATCCAGTTAAGCGCCTAGTTACATAATTCACGGTGGGGCAGGACAATGCTATTGAGTAGTCTTAGATGATATTGTGCAAATTGCTTTTAAGTAATATTAGGGTTCCCGCCTAAAAAAAATATTTATAATCACGATGCTACAGCCTATTTCCAATAGCAGTATTGACGAAAACCAACTCGACTATGCAGTAAAGCTTGCTGAAATTAGACAAGTTTGCGCTATTTAAACACCCATGGCGTTTAGATTTAGACTGTTATTTGCAGAGGCCTCCTAAATTTCCTGTATATTGTTGTAATTAAAATATATTTTACTTCTCCTAATACTAATTTTTCACATGAATGCAAATCCAAAATCGAAACCCTTCAAATACTCATTATGCCCAATTTGCATTGTCAAGCTTGTCCATTGTTCTGGTAAGAGCCAATTGCGCTACTGACATGCAGTCATCCAAATACAAGCATTTTTTGCCCAATGAGTCCACGTTAAAACTCTCGTTTGCATGACTGCTTTAAAGCAGAAGTACCGCCCTACTTAGCAATGGGCGAAGACTAGCTGAATTTCACCACTAATGAGCAATTGCAAAAAATATGATTATTTTATGCGCACAACATCATGGCCTAAGAATTTGGTTTACGTAGCAGGATACTTTGGCCAGCATGCTATTACAGTCTACCTAGTGCACACGCAAATTATTGCCGTCAAATTTTGTGAGTCAAATTCTTTGAATAAATTAATGACTCATAAGGTCCTTAGTTTTTGATCACCAATCAACATTTACTCACTAAATGTATGCGAAACCTGAATATAATATTGGTTTGTCAATCATGTTTAATCCGTAGCCCTTAAAAATGTGCGATTTTGAACGTGGGGATATCGCGGAGTCGGCAAACACAGCATATTTAACTAAACATCAAGCCACTTTTGATTTTTTATAACGCTCAAAGTGGATTATTTGCATTTAGTTCAAAATGTATGTTTCTAGAGCAAAAGAGGAATAGGTTTTTGGCAAAACTTTCGAAACATTTTAACCCAATTTTCGGCCGAATCATGTGCTAATTCACTTGATATTTTTGTGCACTTGTAGTAGTTCATTCCTTACTTTATGGGTTCCCTCGCACTTGTGCGCATTTGCCATGCTGCCGCATAGTGCAAATGTGCCTATTTCTTTAGATTTTTGGTAGATCTTTTCGGATATATGTAACGACAAAGTATGGTGCACTGTGCATTTTCTTCGGACGAACAATGTCATCGAGTAACCAAGGTAAAAGTATTTAAAACTGCAAATTTGTAAACATTTGTCCAAAGTTTTTAACCAAATTATGGGACTTTAAGTTGGATGCTTCAGTGCCTGTGTACACAGGAAATATAAATGCTGGTAGGCACTTTTAAAATACTTTTCCATGGTAAATTAATACATTTCGTGTTTGACATTTTTCATAATGAGGTTCAATTAAGCAATGACGTGTGATCTTACTTAGTCTCTGTAATCTGCAAACGTCTTGCATTCCTTGCATACGTTTGCCGGATTTGTTGAGACCTGTGCATACTCTACACTTTCTGATACTTTACCAAGGTAAAACTAATGACTCTAAGACGTTCTAACTGAGAAGATTCACGTAAACTGCGTTAAACTTTAACTTGCTTCCTTGTCTATTCACACGTCAGTACCTCAGTAGACCTCTTTTGACGGTTTCTTCTCAAACGTAAATTGTAATCGCCAAATTTACGCCGGTAAACGTTATTATTCGTCAATTAAATTGCCACATTGTGCATAGAATACTCATGCTTCTCATTGCAGTAATTAACTACTAAACAGCGGTATACTAGAATAATTAATGGAATGAGTTACTTCGTCAAAATCGGGAAAAAATTAACGGGCTTTACTGGACATACTGTCAATTTTTTTTTTCAAAAACTAAATGGCCGCACGCAGTTGTGATGCTTTTATTAGTCCGTAAAGTGTCTAAAATGTGGGGCACCTGAATTGAGCAAATCGAAAATAGGGAATGACAATGCTACATCCTTTATAATAACAAAAATTTCCCCTTTTTATCTATAGATAAATCACACGTTTCTGTCCCACGTAACCATAGCTAACATTGTGTTCTAATTTTTAATCCATTCAACATTTCAAACCAGTCGTTTCGAGCTAATTCGCAAGGACTGTTTTTACAGTGCATTCAGTGGCTTTTCGGTTCTGTTTAAGCGTTAGGTTCTGGCCTTACGATCAGCCGCATCCGCAAAGCATCACATAAAACGGGGCCATATAGTTAAAATTAGGTCAAGTCCACACCCCCAACGAGATAGAGGCCTTTCCCTTCACTGAAACAAAGTTCCAACACGCTAGCGACTTATTGCGTAAATATAAACGCAACGAACGTACCACAGTGATTCAAACAATTGTTTAAATTCAATCCATTAGACCTTGTTTATTTTGCTGATTATCTCCACTGCTTGTTAATAAGATAGAGTAAATTTGATTTAAATTCGATAGGCTCCGGGTCTTTGATGCTTTATAAATTGTTTTCATAACAACATCTACCGGCTGTTTTTGTTCCCTTTTTCACCATTCGATTAAATTCAAACACGTTATTTGTTTTCGACTGAAGACCCAAAATCACCTTTTTTCATTTATTGCTCAATTATTCATGTTGCCATAGCTTTGAGCAGGGTTTATAAAGTGCATTTAAACACAGGTATTATCATTGCTCATACTCAAGCTTTATACCAAAAAAGGCAGCTAGTTTAACGAAAAAAGTTGGTCTGTTTGGTAAAAGACTTACCCTTGAATCACATCTTAGAGCATGCTCTTGCGCAGAAAATTGTAGTGCTATGGTTTGGGGAAATGTGGGGATTTACGATGCACTGAATTTCATGAGTGACAGCAAATCTGACTTTAGACAACGGCGACATGCATGTTAAACAGTAGTACTTTAGGAGCAGTGTGAATGGCCTTACTAAGGTTTGCTCCCCTGCATCACTGACTGGTTCTAGTTTCACAAGATAGAAAAATGAAAGTACATTTAATTAGATTTTCCGTCGTTCGCTACTTTGCTTGAAGACTGCTTTCAGGACTCTGGTATCCAACCTGCTCAACACTAGGACCGACTTTTAGGGACACATTTTGAAGGCCATCACCGATCCAGTTTTTCCAGATGGATCATATTTTTAATTAGAGTGAGTTAGAAGCCTGTTTATGGACAATCTCGTGGTCATACGTAAATCTGTGACGTTTCCGTGGTGGTATATAAACAACCAAATATACTGACGCACAGCAACTTTACACTATCAATGAAACTAATTTTTTTACCACCCACGTGAACACTCAGCCGCATTCCGGACAGCTGCAAAACACGAAAAAATTGTGCACAACACAGCGGAATTTGATTGAGTGCTATAAACGTACAAATAGGTCACCTTTTTTTTCGGCCAGCATGATCACGTTAGCAGACCTTTGACCACTACCCAGGCAAACAACGCCAGCCGGGGCCGCTTTTGGTGCATACAAACACACCTGCTACTGCGCTCTATCTGAATCAAATCCAAGTAGATTAAAAATGTGTTTGACGCAAGCACAAAAATATTCCACTGCCTGCTTCTTCCCATCCTTGGTTCAGCAGTCATAAACGCAAGAAGATCAAACAGGTGAAGCGATGTTAATTTGCGGCATAAAGGCTGCTGCCTTATTTTCACATGCTTTGTCAATTATGGCGTATATGAAGTTTGATTTGTGAGGTTCGACACCATCCCAATGTCATTTCGCACTATTAATAAATTCCTTGACCTTTATAAAGGCGACAACGCACTGATTAAAATGTATTCCGACCTTAGAAAGATATTATGGGCATATATAAGAAGTACCAATTGTGGACACACATTGATATACTCTACGTTCTCTATATCCGCTACATATTTATATGTTTACAGCTTGCCACAAGCACTTAACCCTGTCCTTATCCTACGATAGTAATCTTGTCATATCTTCAAAGTTCCCCGTTTTTGCTTAAATGAAACTCCAAACCATGCCATCCCCAGAAATGTTACACTTTAAGAAACTAAACTGGTGCAGCACTACGTTCGCGCTGTCCAGCTTATTGCCTCTCTGGACTGGGAATCGGAGCGTTTAGCCAAGGCTTGAATGATTTAAGTTAGGGCACTTTACCCGAAAATTTATTTTTTTTATACCAGGTTCGAGTTTTGTGGGATTTTGTAATTAGGTGATGACTAGTTTTCCCAGGGATTTCAGTAAAGATTTATGTCTAGCGGTGTAATTAGGTTCTGACACTGTTCTGTCTAATGTTACAAAATGGGAGAATCATGTATTTTGCCCTGCGGTGATTAATTTAGGCAGACAGTCCTAGTTGAAGTTTTAAATTTATCTGATGAAAACTAAATTGAACAGTGCCCTTGAAAATTGAAAAAAAGAGTACGTAACTTGTGACTTGGACATGTGCCAGAGTAAACAAGACTTTCTAAGTGAAGGTGATTATAATGCCTACGCAGGCAGGTAGATGAATACCGTGCTTATCGGTTAAACCAGCAACCAATAAAATCGACACACATTAACGTAAACGAAATAGTGAAAAACTTCACAGATTTCTGTATCCTTGTAATCTTAAAATGAAGTCAGTGACTATTTAGTCAATATTAAGTACTTAACTGACCTAGCATGTTCAGGTGGTTTCGGTTGGTTAAAGAAATTAGGGCTTGTATTGGACATTTTGCAGAACATTAATTGAATTCTCATTGGTTTGTTTGCGTTAATACCATGGCAATAATAGTGGTGATTGAAATACGCTCTGTCCGACTTTCGTAGATGACAGAAGCATGCATAACAGTGATGATATTACTTGTATAACTATATTAATAACTGACAGTAATCCACCATAAACTTTAATAATTACAGTTGATTAGTGTGTGAAGTCTGTTCTCAAAAGATAAAATAAAATGTTTTGTTTACAAAAGAGGTGTGCATTTGAACTGCAACAAAAATTAAAAACACTTTAGACTGATTGGGCTTTTAGGCTAGCAAAAAATGGATGCAGTCGACTTTTTAATAAACAAAAATTGCTCTTGACTGCCTAGATTATCTTTGATGAGACTGATGGCAGACTAAATGCAGACGAATCTTGCCCAAAAAGCAGTTTAAAATAACCTCGAATATCGATAAATGGGTTTTGCACGTTTTGAGGGAACCAAATCAAGATTATTCACATTTCCACAGTCAACCAACTTTCCGAAAATTAAATCTTGCAAGGAAATATACGTATAAACTTTTAAAAATAAAATAGGTTGGAAACATGGAGGGGAAAGAGCGGACTCAACGTCGAAGACTGAATTGCACCCAATGAATGTGCTGCCATGTGCTTGGGTGGAGGGATTGCAGAGGAATCAGTTATATGGGCTTCTTCTACATCGTCCGACACTAACTGCGGAGATACCTAGTGAGCAAATCACCAAATTAAATGTATAAATCTGAGCAAAGTGTCAGTCAAAGAGACATCTGTATGCATAACAGGGCCACACGGTAAGTTCCCTTGTAGACACTACAAAAGCCTAAGGAGTGAAAGAAGTAAATCCCTCACTATCCGTCTTATCCCCCAGCCCTTAAAACTTTAAGATTTCCAATCGAAACTACTTTGAAGAAAACCCACCCGTTTCTACAATGAAGGACTTAAAATAATTGTACAACAATAAGCACCTTTTATAGAAAATAGTGGGAGCAGTCGTATTTAGTTTGTTTTAAGTCAAACATGCGCCTTTGTGAATACACAGCATTTATAAAACGGTGATGGCGTAAAGGGTATTGTTGAAATATTTACTGCATTATATTGTAACCTGCGTTCCTTCCTGTACCAATGAGCAATGGATCCCAGATATACGGAGCAGCGCCTTCTGCATTAAGTCATCCAAAGCTTTGTTGTTTTTAAAAATGCATTTCAGCTTGGAATTCCATTAGATATGCTCCTTTGTCTTATTTCTGTAAAAGTGCCCCTCTTTTAACTAACTCAATAAGAGCATCGTTATCTATGTTACTAGACGCAGCTTTAAGCAGCTTCATGCAACCTCATGTGATATCAAACAAAACATGTTTATCTTGCTCCAAAAATCGTTTGCTTATTCACGAAGTCACGATACTACTAACCGTGAACGCTGGCTGATACGTCATGTCATAAATGCACTCATATGCGGTACAAATAGGCCTCTTGTGTCGCCATATTCCACTGAATACCCAACAAGGAGGAAGTTTGAGGAAGGACAGAGAATCAACCATTTATTCGATAACTTGACGAAGCCGTGGTAGTGTGTGGGGTTTGCACGCGTGTATTTATACCTCGAATGTGTAAGTCATAACCTAGGTGTGAGGGTAATCCAAGATAAAGATTGGTGTGGATGAGGGATGTGTTGAGGATTCGCGAGGGCTGGTGATATGCGTGAAAATGAGGAAATCTGTGTCGGAGGTGGATCGACCTTATTAAGGGGTGTAAATAAACACGATTCACAACAGCTCTCACCCTTGGCGAGAGGATTTGGCGAACCTTTCATCCGCTGGGGTTTTTAAAAGGTAGGCCGTAGGTTTTGCGCGATTGTGATGTCTCCGTCGAAGAACCTGAAAGGGAGCTTAAAACATGATGGGATCGAGAAGTACTGCACGCCAGGCGCGATTGACAGTATCCTATCTGTCCCGCGATTGTCTTCCTTTCAAGCTGTATATCGATCGGGCCAATGAACGCGTCTGCCGGAGCGTGTAGTGGTTACAGCCCTTTTACCGTCGGAAGAGACTATAGTTGTTGGCATCTGAGGCTTATTGTTTGGCGAGGTCTGCATGTCAAGGATCATCGTTCGAGAGCTGCCGCATCTTCCACAGAATCTGGATTGGCTTCAGGTCTCTTAATTCGTCAGAAGACATGAGCTGTTCTATGGGTTCAAAAGTTGAGATTTGCGTACGTTTGAGGATTTCGGCGTTTAAGTGATCGTAAGGAGCTTGCTTGTCGGGGTTGAGCAGCATATTCAATAATTCGCTTGGCAATTCGCTAGTCAGGGCTGAAACTAAATGCGAATATTTTGCATACTGACCGACTATGTTAGCTGTTAACTTTGATTTCCAAGCAAACTCTAGTCGATTTAAATGAATTATAACCGCAGAACCGCAGAATCACAATCTCCTTACATTCATAGAAGTAGTGAGGCTGTAGCACCGCTTTTTTGTAAGACGTCGACTTCTGGCACATTTGCGCTGTTCAATACGAATTTATTGCATGAAACTTGTCAGCTTGCTGTGATCGAAATATTAATTTGAAGATTTAACCCAATATATGTTTACAGAGTCTCAATCAAAAATTTGGCCAGGTTGATCTCGTAGAAAAAATAAACATATGCATTTTCCAGGCTGCGCACATTTTTTGTAAAAAAGTGTTTTAATTTTTCTTATTGGAACTGCATGCGTTAACTTTAGGATTAATAAGCTCACATTTTGTGAATTTGTTTGCATCATCAACTCGGTTTGTGGTTTCCTGAAAGACTTTGGACAACAAAAGCCAACGAACTTGCAATTTCAGACTCTTAGTTGATATAATCTTCCCTGTATTGTTTAGCTTTAAAACTTTCTCCAATCTTATTTTCATCAGCGAATAAGCTTTGCTTGTCGTGCACATAAAAAGTATATAATTTTAGAACTACCTTCCTTTATTTCATATAAAACAGACATCAAATTAAACATGCATGTTTTGTACAGTTTGCGATGTCTTTCTTTCACTCCATTACAAACCTTTGGAAGGTTAATTGCAGTAACGAGTACACAGGCATCGTGATGAGCAACAGAGGTGGCAGTGGTTTAGATTGTGAATTTACTTTTATGGAAACTAGGCCAATGTTGCTGGGTATGGGGGAAAGTGAGGGATGTGAACTGCCAAAATATCCCTCTGCTTTCGTTTCTTTTAAGTCACGCTGAAAGGAAATCATGTAACAAAGTCAACTTAGAGTTAAAAATAGATTTTAAGTCGAAGTATAAAATTAGGCGTTGTGAGTCTTAGTTGCACGAACTAGGCCAAGACAGCGCGAAACTTGACATTAAGACTTCTGAAAACAAACTTTATTTAGTTGAATTTATCAATAACATTAATTGTGACAAAATAGCATTTAAAAACGCTTTTAAAGAGCCTTTTATTGACAATAACACCGATTAAAATGGAAAAGGTTAGTGATTAGAGGATTTAGGATTATTTTTTCATCATTGCGGTTAACTAGTTTATTTCAAATGATTTGGCGTCTGGTGAAGTGCTGCTATAAAAATAGATGAACGTCCGGTATTAGCAGCAATCAAATCATGAGTTCCTATTTACGAAATTGAAGTTGTTTTCTGTCTGGGCGCTGAACGGAGGTGGATTATACGTGGTCGCAGCCTGAGAGATGACGTACCATTAAGACAGCTAACAGTATGATTTTTACATTATGTTCTTTTCAAGTAGCCTAAAGTCAGATCCATTCACAGAGAGAATGATCCCTGCATCTGCTCCATCAATGTAACATACACTTGGTGACTAACACTTACTCCGCCTCACTATATCATCATTATAATGTACAGATTCGAAGGGATTTTGTTTGAACTGAGAATGTGTATGCGAGTTACCGTAACATCCATGGTAGGAAATTAAGTTATAGTGACCAGGGTTTGTTCAAAATAATTGGAAGTCAAATCCTGCGAAATCAAAATATTTTCTATTTAAGAAAGTAGTGGTTAAGAAGGAGAATTTAATGCCGCACCCTATGTCAGCTGTATAGCAAATTCCTGACTTTTATGTTTGAGAAAGTAATCCTACTGTAAAATCGCCTGATTATTGTAGATACACGAATACGAAACTAGCAGTTGTGCTTAGATGGCCTTTGTGCCGAATTTCCAAAAAGCGATTATAAAGACATTCTTATTTGCTATAGCATTAAAGTCGTGAATTGCAGAAAACGTCCGATTTTTAAGATCAGATTTTCCGGTGTGGAGTGTTGACAATGGGGTGTAGTAAAATAATGTCCGGAAATCAATCACTTTTTGAGCATAAATGTCGTATTTGGGGGAGTTTCATTAAAAACCTGCCAGCTCTCTGGAAGTACATACACTCCGACGTCTAGAGTGAAAATATTTTTCAAATCTATTTGCTCAATTGAATACTTGTTTGGGTAGTTTGCTCTTAAGGCAAATTTTCCTGAGAAAATGCAACAGCTTCAAATATAATACAGAATTAAACTCTCCGGTGACGATAAGTGGCATAAAATTTAACTTTGTTGAAGCAATCCCCATTTCGAGTCTTCATGGACAGAGTTTCATAAGTAAGCCATGGGATTAAAATCGACCAGCACCCAGCAAGCACGTAACCGCCACTAACCACTGTAAAAATGTATTCAAATTTTTTATAATGCAAAATGGATGCAGGTTTGAGTAGAAGAATCTCTCGTGAATCTTCGCCTTTTGCATAAATTTTGAAGTTCTTAGTCAGTTACAACCGTGATAATTACAGATAAGTTGTTGACTAAAAAAAAAATCATGAACCAATACGCTAACTATCAAAGTGGTGTTAATGTCCACAAATCTGTGGATCCCTTTACTCTCGTCATAACAGTCAAAATGTACAGAAATCTTGAATTTTGTACGAAAGTTGATATAAACAATCAAGATATGCCTATATGTGAATTAACAAAATTCAACAAGGAATTCTTGTTGTTTGACTAAAATAATTTTACAAAATCATCTATTTGTCGTACTTTTCATAAATTCAATGTGTAGGGAATAAAAAGACCATTTTGACTTTGCCCGCAGTTCCTTTTTTTTTGTTGAGGCTAGGTAGGCTGTTACCAAGGTTAAGACATCTCGCTACACAGCAAACGCATGAGTGGTCGCAGCTTTGGTGCTACCGGCGCATTGTTTGTTAATTATAAATCTCACTGTAGTTGCCGTAAGAACAAAGTTTTACAGATGTTAGCAAACGGAATAATGAAAGACCTCACTCAACTACCAACTGGTAGTTGATTGAACTCCCTATATGCGTTTTTAAGTCTTCTTAAAATCAGGTGTTATTATAGTAGCATGAAAATATTTTAACCTTCTTGTCTTTTTCTGAGGAATTCTACAACTTTGGTTTTATCATTTTCTGCATTCATAAAATCTTGACCAAGTTTCAGAATCCTACTCTTCGTTAAGGTAGCTTCATTTAACTTATTTTTGCCTACTAATTGTGTACAATTGTGTATTAATGCAAGCGATGGATGCAAGACAGCCTACATGGTCAACATATCTTCTTTTGACAATATAAGGTACTTAAGTGAATTTAGAAAAGCAGGACACTCGTTATTTTGTCTTTGAAGTAGCAAATCTGAAGTCACTTTATGATCTATTGAGTATAGTACCTACGCTTTATTTCGGATGGTCGTTTTTTGTTATTATGCTCAAAATATTCTGCAAAATAGTACAGGGTGAATACCCTATTACAAAATATGAAAAGGAGAAAGTAACGGACAAGCGATGATCTCCAATTTTTGACTGCCATCTTTTGAAGAACGATACATCCGATTTCTCGAGCTACCACAGAAATTAGTTGTGCCCGAAATTCTCAATAAATTAAGGCAGATGCCTGCTGCCAATCTAACATTTTTGTAATTAAAATGTTTATGCATTGATAAAAGTAAAATGTTACATTTTCAAGTTTGCTTTATGATGTGAACCCAACATTCAGCGCTTATTAAAGCCAATCTTATCCAATTTTGACGCATTAAAAGCCAATACTTTGTGGAATCACAAAAAATAAGTAGCAAAAGTCAATTCCATTGTTTGCCTTTTGATCATAGCTGCTGGTGCCTGCTCTTACCAAATCATAACCCGATTAGTGCGCTGACCAAGTGGACATTGATAAAGAATTCTTGGATAAATTTTTAATCGACTCTTATCATTTTATGACCCTTTAACATGCAAGATCCTGGCAACTATTTTTAGGTTTCTGATCTGAAAACCTAATGGCTTAGTTGTCAAGCGTAGCTGACACTACAACTCGAACGTACCTAGCACTGTCTGCAAGCCTTCTCAAGTGTCTACTGGTTAAGGTGATGTAGTAGCTTGGTCTTAGCACTACCTTACAACCCTCTAATTAACAGCCCAAGACAACTCGAGTGGAGTGGAGAAGAGGCGAGAGCGGACACGACTGGTTTATTGATGTCAAAACAACCAAGTGGCTTTGTGTGCGTATGAGTACGCGTACGTAACAGACGAATGCTGACAAAAATCAATAACAAAAGGGGATGAGTCATCGCTACACACGGGCCTTTATGCACGCACACTCGCGCGGGGCGGCTGTCAGTCCACTACAGTGACGCCATATTTATATAACAATGCTCTTTATTTTGGTATCGTTCTACTTCACGATTGTCTTTCCTAACCAATATGGTATTCTGGTGATTTTTGATGAAGCAAAATCAGGCACATTTTTGATTAACTCATGCAACCTGAAGTAGTTCAATTTTTTCAATCATCTACAGAGTAATAGTGAACCCAGTCATGTCTGAGCCTTTCCCAAATTGAGGCATTAGACTAATTCAAATATCAGGCAAAGTAAACAGTGAAGTCTCCGCCAATCGAAAAGGCTGTCAAAGTCTGAGAAGGTGACAGCGACCATCTCACTTCTGCATTTCACCCTTCAAGTCGAATGATAGATTGTGAAATGCCAAAACGCTAGCTTATACTCAGCCAGACTGGCAATCAGCCACTAACATACTCTCCTCCTTTTATTTTACATCAACTTTTTTTTAAAAAAGGGGGAATTTTAGCTAACCTATGGTTGCTTTTGTCGTCTGACCTCTACATTTCTGTTACGTTTGCCCGTAACAAAAAGAGAAGACCACTCAAATAACGGTTCCAGATCCCTTGCTGAAGCTGGAACCGACCTTCCCAGGCTAATACAAGAACAAGACCAGAGCTCGAGTAAAGAGCTTTATTCACGTCAGCAATGTGCAGAGAAGAAGTGAAATCGAAAGTGAAAACGAAACTAATTCAAGTCAGGGTTGATCTTGACTTGATAAAATGCGTAACAAAACAAATGTTAATAAATTAATGTAAACAGAATCAGTGACCAATCTTGGGGAATCGTGGATCCCCTACGATTTCATTTTCACACCAGACTTCAATTAGGATAAAAATTCGCACTAATTCAACAAGACTCAAAGACGTGCACGTGGGGTAAATACATTGATTTCTACTTTGATGTTATAGCATACTTAAACCACAACACCGTTAACCGTTTGCCAATCATATTGCAGTGGTAGAGGCCAATGAAATATTTAAAGAGCAATGCCACCTCACTATTGCTGGAATATGACATCGCTGACTAGAGTCTGGAATTCCAGACACATAACTAAGAAGTGTCTGTTAGGGAT